>JADDOH010005381.1:0-83753 GCA_016648135.1 Agrypnia vestita
AAAAACCACGTCCCGCAAGGTGATAACGAACCAAAACCTTTACATATAGAAACAAAAGGTTTTAGGATGAATTTACTTGAGCAACTAGAAATAAATAAATATAAAAAGGATCCAAATATTAAACTTTTAAATAATCAACAAAAAATGATCTTCTCTCCACTTCTAAATATTTTTAAAAAACCAATAATCAAGGACATAAATTAAAATAATATTTATAAATAACACTTGAAGAAAACGGGGAATTTTGATAATTAAGCATAACGTTAACCGAGGCACTTTTAATGATAAGTGCCCGGGAAAAAACGTACATTACTACAGGGCTTCACCACAAATATCTAATTACTCTAAATGGGAAGGGGTAACTTAAAATTGTATAAATAAGTCGTTTAATTTATTTTAAATTTCGCTAAAAATAAATATGGAGTTCTACAAATTAAACACAAAAACCATAAATAAATAGATTTTGGTATTTACAACTCTAATAAAATATACCTAGTTTCAAAAAGCAAAAGTTGGTCATATTGCACACGAATAGTTGGCAGCATTTTTTCCAATACTAAACATAAGGACTTCATCAGTTTCACAGCCCTAATCTTTCATTTATGGTTTTTATCTGATAACAGCCGTACTCAATTGCCAAATACATAGCTAATATATAAATCCAACCACAACTCGTACCAATCTCTTTTCCAAATGACATTCTCCGCATATTTTGTGCGTTTTATCAGTCGTACATAGATACTACTTTTATATTTTTCACCTAATGTTATTCTGATACAACTCGGATACAATTCCCTCACCACACACAAGAATCTTAATTCTTTTTGCTGAGGTATAACATATAATAATAATTCGATTGTTAATATTTGCTGGTTACCATTGTTATGAAATAAATGATGTGAATTATCTATTAAATAAATAAAATTAAAAAAAATTAATACCAGTAGTACCTAATTAATGCCTCAAAATATTGAATTTTATTGGAATACAAATGTTATTAAAATACTTTTTCTTCAAACACAGCAAAATTATTTTGTGGTGACATTATAATTATAATTGATAGAAATTAACTTTGTATACATACACCAGTTTTTAAATAAAAAAGTGGTGTATGCGAAGTTAATTTCTATAAATTATAGTTATTAAAATAAGTAGATTTTTGTACAATTCAACGTTCTTCCAATTTTTTGCACTTTCATGCCCCTGGAATAAGAAAGTATTACCTAACAATTCCATCAAACTGAGACATTGAGTTTTAATAGAATTTTAATTTTTCGACGGAATTTGGGTCCATCAACCATGAGATGAAATTTTTACAAAAAATATGTACTAATATAATTTAGAGTAATAAAATAGTCCAGCTCTTGATTTCTAGCACATTATATTATTGTAAACTCATATACAGGATGTCTCATAGCTAGTAGCAAAAACTTTAAAGGTGGATTCCTGCCTTGATAATGAGTCGAAAATGTTCAAGCAACTATGATCTAATATCAATAGTTATAAAGATATGCGACATCAAAGTTTGCATTTTTGTTTTCAAGTTGGACTATTATTATGGTAACTTATATCGATTATGAAAAAGTCATTCGTTTCAATACAACTCAAATAAAATGGTAAAACCCTTGTAAAAAATATATTTTCAATTTTTGCTTTCATCTTTGATTACGACCCGAATTCAGAGTCAATACTTAGACGGTTTAAAGGTTAAGGTACGCCTTGAAAGTGTTATTTTGTACTGAAATTGTATTGGAGACACAATAACATTTATTTGGAGGCGCGAAAAGCGAATCCCAATTACAATATTTTCGTTGTCTGTCCGTCCGTCCGCCTATCTGTCTGTCCGTCCGTCCGCGTAACTTCGTGTAACGTCCGTAACATTTGTATAGCATTTTTTATGAAAAATCATATTATTATTTAGAAAAAATTATCTTTTTCGATTTTTTTTCGAATTACCTAAATATAATTTTTTTTCAAATTACGAATTCATTTTTTCGAATTTTTTTCTTAAATTACGAAATTAAAAAAATTTTTTTTTTCGAAAATGTTTACTAAATACCAGTGGGGTGCGTTGAGAATACTGAAGCATGACATTTATGTAAGCATATATTTTGAAAAAAATCAAATTATAAGATATATCTCCTGATATTCCTATCGCAATTATTATAATATTATATAAAAATAAATCTAAAATATACGCCTGCGTAAAAGTCATGCTTCAGTGTACTCACTGCACGCGCCTAGGTAAAATAGTATATACTAGGCATATATAAATACATACAGTGGTATTGAAACTTATTGTCATCATACTACATTAATCAAAGTGGTGTACACAAAATTTGTTAATTTAAAAATAAATAATTATTTCTAATAAATTAATAATTATGTAAACAGGGTGTCTCGTAGCACAAATTTTGAGGGAGTCTTCTTCATTCAATCTTGAATAGAAAATATTATTTAAACTTTGGGTGAAATGTCGACAGTTACGGATATACGTAGGTATACCTAAACGACATCAAAGTCAGCGTTTTTCAAATTTTCTTGCTCATCTTTTCTAAAACGTTTAACTAAAATGAAAATAATTTATATCGAGCAATAAAAATTCATTCGCTTCGATACAAGTCAAATAAAATAATTAAAAGCAGCAATCGGCGATAGCCGTTCGTTATAAAGTGAATGTACTTTTATTAATATTAATATCACTATTTTAGTTCATTTCTAATATTTTAATTGCACAATGTCAATCGATCGGGATGAGCAGATTTTCTGAATGTGTCATGCCTTTCTTGTCATTCTGTCTATTTTTATGGATGAAGAAAAATAATTATTAAAACTTTGACAGAATATTTTTCTCTTTTTACTCCCTTTATATTAACTCGTGGCGTCTGCTTGCTTGCCGGCTTGCCGTCAACAAAAACTTTGGATCGATTTTTGACCCTTTTCCCGTGATCCAATCGAGCTGAAACTTGGCAAGTAGACTCGTGGCGACGATCAAGAAGATCTATCAAAATTTCGTTAAAAAAAAAAAAATTATAGTATAATTTCGGATTTTTAGAAATTTTATTGGTTTTTTCAAATTGGAATCATTAGAAAAGTTTGATTAGCAACGGCGCGGCGGCCCGATAACGTCGAGGAATATTTTCTACATCACTACGAATTTCGAAAATTTACAGAACAATTGGTTCACAGATAACAGCAAAATTGTTTTTTTTGGGAAAAAAACAAATAATAATTTATTTCTTTTAGATTTATGCTTAGTTTTGAAGAATTCTACATTACTCAAATCTGATTCTGATTTAATCATTTGACGCTGGAAATTCATAAGGTACGATATTGATGATAATTGAATCTATCAAAATCTTGACATCTCAAAACATCTGACATTTTAGAAATATATTAAATTTTATTTATTTAAATATATTTAAGTTTTGCGTTATGTTATATGTTTTAATTCGTCTTTAATTGTTGTTATATTTTACAAAGAAAGGGAGTATAATAAAAACTTTTTATGGGTTATTTTTTTTATTTATTATATTAAATTATTAATTTTCAAAGAACTCGCTATTTCTATGAGCAGTTTTCAAACTTAACAGAGCAATTTTCTTGCGTATCTCGTAATAACGATAAAGATTTTTTATAAGTATAAAAATACTTTGTATATTGTATAGCTTGTACCCCATAGGTTTCAGGAAAGGGCCGTTAACAGTAAAAATATTCACTACTCGAGGTGCGGTGTTTTTTTATACACTTACATATAAACGATGTACTTACTAATCTCATTGGGATCTACCAACGAAAGTAAATACATATATACTAGTAACTAAAATAAACATTCTAGACCTTATTTTATGAAAAAAATACACGAATATCTGAAGTATATAATAAGTACTATTTTTGTCATTTCATGATCATATTACATATATGACGAGACTCGTGCGAGAGAGCGAGAGCGGCTAACAAAATGTCGGGCAATGAGATCCACTATTACCACTGTTATTTAATCTATTTCTGGGGTATGTGATGAGGAAACAGCGACTTACGATAGCGTTTACTAATGATATGTGTTCCATTACTACTAAACCTGTGACCAAACTGTGAAAACTAGACAAAACACGCACGGATTAACTCATTAAAACATCATAATGGCGTAGCTACGCCAATGCAGTGCATTAGGGTCCTGGTAAGATTATAATCAATTTTAGTAGTCTATAGCTAGATCGCATTCAAAGGAATGTGCGCAAAAAATATGTGTGTTGTTATGATGCAAAAAATGAACACAAAATAAGTTTTTCTAGTAATTAAGTAACCTTTTTTAAACTAAAAAAATATATTAATTTGGAATATCATATTGAGGCTTACAATACGGGCTTGCCATGCAACTTTCCCCCGCTTTCTTCTTACCGGACAAAGCTAGGGAATGGTATTTTGATTGTGGTCGACCTATAGTACCACGCAAAACTTTTATTTTGTTTTTCTTATTTTAATATTTTTGTCAGCGGATGTATTGATGAATAACTATATGAAGAAAGGGAATATAAAATCATTTCAACATTGAAACACGTAAAACAAATCGATGTACGTATACGCCAATTATAGATGTCTCACAGACATGAAGCTATTTATATGAGAAAGTATGTTTTGAAGTCTTTTTTGGGCGTTTACAGGGCTTGCGATTGTTGTTGGCTGGCTTAAGTGATCGTTTCACACGATGAAACGTTCAACGATTTCAATTTGATAGGTTTGCCACTGACTTCATAGGATTCCACACCATTCGTTTAATCGTGGCTCAGAAGTCACCATAGCACAGCAGATAAAAATACTATGTGGAATTAATTTATAACATGTATAAATTATATAATATAAATAAATAATGTTTTAATGTATAAATAAAAAAATAAATGTAATGTAAATAAATCATTTTTTAATGTATAAATAAAAAAATAAATAATTTGAAAAAAAAAGTATAAAAATTGGAGGTTGGTGTTTACCAAGATGCGACCCCGTTGATAGTATTTTAGCAGCACATCACTGGGCACACCTGTATTCTAATAACTTTATATTAATTATGATCCTCTAGTACCCATGTGGATCCACATTGTGGAAATACAATTAATTATTAAGTTATTAGCCTCATTGCGTTGTATGATGGCATTTCTAAATTATTTGCTTCGTTGCTTCTACCTATATTGACATAATGCACAATACGCTTACAATATTTCTAAAACATGTATTGTGTATTTTAATCATAAATTAACTAATTTTGTTAGAATTTGAAAGCCATTTTAAGGAAGAGGAAAGAAAGAAGCAAGAAGGATGTGCTTAAAACTTGAAGTTAAGTAATGCTCGTGCATAAGCAAAAGAGCGCACTCGAAAATGATCATTTCTCAGGCTCAATGTTATGCTGAAGCTTAAGCATACATATATACTGGTGCAGTACTAATAAACTCCTACTAAATATTGACAAATGCCAAATTATACGCTTTCATACAATTAAAAATCCTATCATTTTTAACTACTCGATTAATGCCACTCCCTTGAAAACCGTTACTGAAATTAATGATCTTGGCATTTCATTTGACGAGGAATTATCATTCGTAAACCATATCAATAATATAGCAAACAAGGCTATGAAAACACTTGGCTTTGTTCTGCGCTCTTGTAATTTCCTTCACAAATATTCAAACGGTCAAACTCCTTTATTGTTCTCTTGTTAGAAGTCAAATCGAATACAACTCATCTATCTGGTGTCCCTATTACAATGCTCATGTTCATACAATAGAAAGAATTCAACATAAATTTTTACGCTACATAAATTTCCGTCTCCATATCCCAATAGAAAATCTTAACTATACAAACTTATTATATTTTACCGGTTTATTGCCACTATCGGACAGGAGAGTTTTATCCGATCTGATTTTATTATATAAAATTGTAAACTCGCATTACCACAGCCCTGAAATTTTGTCCTTAATAATGTTCCATGTACCCAGTCGAACTACTCGAGTGCCGACGCCTTTTTACTGTGACAATACTAGAACAAATGCTCACTACAACTCGCTAGTACCTAGAATATACAGGTTAGGTAACAATTATACAAACATAGCGGACGTGTTTGGTTCTGGCCTGTCACAGTATAGGGGCGCGATACTGAGAGCGCTTCATTCCGCCATAATGTAAATTATATACACTTTCTTTTTTTTGTTTTTCTCTCTGTTTATATTATTTTTGCAAATAACTGTTATATACCTACATATGTAAAAGCCTATTTAGGCGTAAATGAATGAATAAATAAATAAATAAAAATAAAAAATAATTTGAAAAAAAAAGTATAAAAATTGGAGGTTGGTGTTATCAAGATGCGACCCCGTTGATAGTATTTTAGCAGCACATCACTGGGCACATCTGTATTCTAATAACTTTATATTAATTATGATCCTCTAGTACCCATGTGGATCCACATTGTGGAAATACAATTAATTATTAAGTTAAACTCATTGCGTTGTATGATGGCATATCTAAATTATTTGCTTCGTTGCTTCTACCAATATTGACATAATGCACAATACGCTTACAATATTACTAAAACATGTATTGTGTATTTTAATCATAAATTAACTAATTTTGTTAGAATTTGTAAGCCATTTTAAGGAAGAGGAGAGAAAGAAGCAAGAAGGATGTGCTTAAAACTTGAAGTTAAGTAATGCTCGTGCATAAGCAAAAGAGCGCACTCGAAAATGATCATTTCTCAGGCTCAATGTTATGCTGAAGCTTAAGCATACATATATACTGGTGCAGTACTAATAAACTCCTACTAAATATTGACAAATGCCAAATTATACGCTTTCATACAATTAAAAATCCTATCATTTTTAACTACTCGATTAATGCCACTCCCTTGAAAACCGTTACTGAAATTAATGATCTTGGCATTTCATTTGACGAGGAATTATCATTCGTAAACCATATCAATAATATAGCAAACAAGGCTATGAAAACACTTGGCTTTGTTCTGCGCTCTTGTAATTTCTTCACAAATATTCAAACGGTCAAACTCCTTTATTGTTCTCTTGTTAGAAGTCAAATCGAATACAACTCATCTATCTGGTGTCCCTATTACAATGCTCATGTTCATACAATAGAAAGAATTCAACATAAATTTTTACGCTACATAAATTTCCGTCTCCATATCCCAATAGAAAATCTTAACTATACAAACTTATTATATTTTACCGGTTTATTGCCACTATCGGACAGGAGAGTTTTATCCGATCTGATTTTATTATATAAAATTGTAAACTCGCATTACCACAGCCCTGAAATTTTGTCCTTACTAATGTTCCATGTACCCAGTCGAACTACTCGAGTGCCGACGCCTTTTTACTGTGACAATACTAGAACAAATGCTCACTACAACTCGCTAGTACCTAGAATACACAGGTTAGGTAACTATTATACAAACATAGCGGACGTGTTTGGTTCTGGCCTGTCACAGTATAGGGGCGCGATACTGAGAGCGCTTCATTCCGCCATAATGTAAATTATATACACTTTCTTTTTTTTGTTTTTCTCTCTGTTTATATTATTTTTGCAAATAACTGTTATATACCTACATATGTAAAAGCCTATTTAGGCGTAAATGAATGAATAAATAAATAAATAAATAAATATATACAATATGATAATAATATAATTCATTGATTTAGAATATTGTGTCGAAAACATAACTTAGAAGGTTCCTAGTCGCCAACTTAGGACATATAATTCATTTTCTCTTTCTACATTCAATAATAGTGTGGCCCACTTTAACTCTATATCTAGAATGTTGAGGTCATACAGCAAAATAGAAAATAACCATAATGTCCTTATTGACATATTTCATGACAGTTTCCACGATTATAAGAGAACTATTACCAAACTTGCGAAATTAGCTGGTTAGTCTCTTTATTCAATCTCACTCAGTTCAAGCTCGCTCTATAAAATCACTTTATTCTGTCCTTTCTTGTATATGTTTTAGCCTTTACTTTTATATCTATTCTTGCTGTGTTCACATTTAAGTGATGAAAAGCATTCAAAGTAATTGTATTGCAGTTGTATTAGGTACCTATATCATGTTATGTGTTTTCCATTGTTTGTGACCCATTAAAAAAAAAAACTGATATAAGTATTGTCATTTATCAGATGTCCTGAAATTTCTCGTAAAAAAATTACGCGTACATAAATAAGTCATTGTGTCTTAGGATATTACAATATAACGACGTTTTTACCATGAAAATAGGGAAGATAGTGTACTAAATGCACAACCTATATTCTAAAGCCAATTGAGCTGTATTGATAACTTAACTTAACAAAATAAGTTTTTGAGATATCTCTACATGAGAGAGTACGGGCATTATCCTGGGCTTTACCCAACCGAGTTTCTCCAGGGTATGCTTGGCTACAACAGTCTAGAGACTAGAAGGAATGTGTATTTGATTACACATTTTTATCGATTGTTACGCGGTATGATCGACAATCCTGAAATTATGCGGAGCATTGGTTTGTATGTTCCTGATGATTACATTAGACATCGCCGGCATAGATTGTTTCACATTTCAATATACAGGACCAACCTGCCGATGGTTATGCCTGTTGGAAGAGCCACAGCTATGCTGAACAAAATCGCTTTGGGTATTGATATATTCCATGTGTCTGAGGGGGTTTTCCGAAGCGGGATTCTCCTACACCTTTGACCAGATTTTATGTTATTTTTAATTTATTAAATATTTTCATTTTTGATATATACTTCCTAATATGTATGCCTTAAACATTTTGTTTGTCATGTACATATTATCATGAAATAAATTGAATTGAATTCTTTATTCTATCTACCACACTACAGCCAGCATTGCATTCAGGTCTAATTTGTTCATTCCTTACTCTATCGACCAAAGATTTTCCACACAAGCGTCTTAGTGACCGCATTTCTACCGCATTCAGTCTACTTTTAATATGTGATAAAATATACTTATATACGATACAGATAACACTTTTTAAAGGTCTCTTTATATAATTATGTAAGGTAAACATACATATTTGCATTATTTTAGTAAATTATCATAAAATCATGGCATATCGAATTTGCGTGCGCTCACGCCGACGTATCATTACGAATACGATATATCCTTCTTATATGTATGCCTTAAACATTTTGTTTGTAATATACATATTATCAAATAAATTGAATTGAATTGAATTGAACTTACTGTATAGTAGGTAAAATACTTTAAAGTAGGATTCTAATGGAAAGGATAAGCCTAAAATATTACATTTAAAATGCACCCTTATCTTTTTGGGCAATTGAACGCACAAAAACAAGAGAAACTAGACAAATGTCTCGAAAGCATTGAAATTATTGGCTCGGTGTTAAAAAATATCGATTTGCATTTATTTTAATTCCTCCGCTCGCCGTGGAGTAGGCGGGTTCGCGTCCCTTGCGGGTGAGACTCGACTTATTTGAATAAATCGGAAATAAATTATCGACTTAGTCGACAAAGCAATCAGTGAATGGGCGCCTTTAGAGACAAAAAGAGGAAAGTAACCCGGACGGGGTCTGGCGCTCGAAACAATATTATGTCCTAATGAATAGTCCCTTTGAGCAGCCGTTTTGTTAGGCTAATTGAAATATTAAGATATTGGGCGAACGCTTTAGCCCCGCGCGAGAGATTTACGAGGGCCGGCCAGACTCTAGAAAAATTATTTTGTTGCATTATTTTTACGATAAAACTGTGTTTCAAAATAATGGAATATGCCTACAGTGGATCATGCTTTACACGAAATTGAAATTAATTTAATTTCAGAATATTTTGAGTTTGTTCAAATCTTTCAGAACAGTGCTGGATTTTTATCACAGATACATCATTAATCAATTAATGCATATTACACATCTCTCACAGAGACGAAACTGTAATTACCTACTTTACCATAATAAAAATACAAATAAATTGATTAATGATGTCTCTGTGACAAAAATCCAGCACTGTTCTGAAAGATTTGAACAAACTCAAAATATTCTGAATGAAAAATACTGATAAAAAGGAATTAAATAAAATTTTTAAGTAATGTTTCTGGCGTTTCCTAGTTGTAATGCTAGTAATTCGGATGAATTTCATTACACAGATAAAGTATATTGCTATCAAAAATTCCATAATCAATTATAGAGGTCTCATTTAGCGACATTAGAACAATATGCGACATCTGTGGGCATTTAGGAGGAATGAAAATGCTTTGGTGCAGGCCGCGTGGAAGATGGTTACACATGTTAAGCGCGGCTCGTAATTTAAATATACACAACTTCCAAAAATTGTTGTGTATGGTATATTCTATCATGGGTGGAAATGGCGAACGTTACATCGTGTAAAGTGATTAAGCCAGCCGTACGATAGGTCGTAAGCCCTATGTACACCCAAAAGAATTCTATACCTACTTTCCCATATTAAAGATACAGTTTCGTCGCTGTGAGACATCTATAATATACATTAATTGAATTTAATTTGTTTCACCGAATGCCAAGAAGTCATGAATACCGGTAGGATGTCAGTAATTTTATCTTCAACGACAAAGGCCCACTTGACAAAATACACAAAAGACCATCCAACGACATAATGACCACAAAAAAAAATTCGTGCATGTACTCATAGAAATAATATTTGTTGGATAATTTTTATAGCGCCATTTTCGTGAGTAGGTACCTACTCACCTCAATGACGCCTCACATAAAACAACTTGCTGACTAAAATCACTTACTTATCATTTACTATTAAATACTTATTCACTAGATGACATGCAAAAAAATGGAATTAACATTTAAAAATATAATAGTTGGGAGTGCTAGAAAGAATCGGGTATTTTCGCGGAGTGCATACTGAGAGTGGGAAACATTACATAGTGATGTAACGGTCTGATTCTATAGGTTTTTATATGATTGTTTAAAAAAATGCGTTTTTAGTTGTTTTTTGAACTGTGGTAAGCTGTCTGTATGTCTCAGTTTATTTTGTAGTTTATTCCACAAATTTGATCCAGCCAGCGCGAAAGCACTGTCACCGAAATTGGTTTTGTGGACGCGATTTACTTCAACTAACCTATTTGTATTAGATGTTGATGCTTACGAATTGTTTTTATCGACAAGACACTTTTGCAACACTGAATTTGGTCAAGTATGCACGACACCGAAATCGTGAACTGTCAGCATGAATCATCTCCCTATAACTCTATGACGATATAGATCGATACGTAAAAAATAATAAAGTAGATATTCACAACAGTCTTTTTTTAATTTTACGCTTCAACAGGCCGAGAGGTCCAATTACAGAAGCGAAACATATCAAAAAAACACCCAGCCTTGAGGAAATCACATAGATTATTTGTGACCTCACCGGGAATTGAACCCGGAGTCCTCGGCATGAGAGACAGTGTCATGCCTACTGAGCTACGAGTGTTGCCTATTATCATTTTTAACCTATTTTGCCTGCAAACTTTTACCTTAGTTTGAAAATAGTAAGAATATTTATGCGTCATGTATTCCGTGTCGCATCTGTCAATAAAAAAGAAAAAACGATGGCGAAAATAAATCAAGCCGAAGGTTTAATTTTTTTATCTACATGCCTCACCTATGAACACGTTTTAATTTATATAAGTAAATAATAATATATAATTTGTATTTAAAAAAAATAATACTAACAGTCTAGCGTACAATTCCTTTAATTACATAGATATAAAGTCTGCTCTGAGAGAGGTGTCTAGTAGAACGGATATGGAATATAAAAAATATATAATTCTACTTCTGATGAATTGTCAATAATTGAAAATTGATAGTGTGTTTGTATACAGGGTTATTTGGAAAACATTAATTACCTCGTAGGACTATTTCTGCCTTGATTATGAGTCGAAAATGTTTAAAAAGCCATGACCGAATATCAATAGTCATGGTGTTATGCAATATCAAAGTTTGCATATTTCTGACTTATTTTTTACAAAACGTTGAACGTTGGAATATTTTTCAGTTGGAATTGGAAGGTTTTTATTATGTTATTTGACTTGTATTAAAGGGAATGAATTTTTCGTATTCGAAACAAGTTACTGTTATATAGTGTAATGGGATTAGTATTGCAGCTAATCATGACATAAAGGTCATCAAAGAATGGTTCGATGACAATCTCCTATCACTCAATTCGGAAAAAACATTTTTCATCCCTTTCACACTCCAAGAAGAAGTTTCCAAAAATCTGAATATAACCTTTCATTATATAAAATGTAAAAAAAATGTAACATGCAACACTGAGTGTACTAAACTTCATCATAAGTCGAACATTAAATATTTGTGAATTACAATTGACAAACATGTCAAATGGCAAGACCATGTCAATCAGACCGTGGAACGATTCAGAAAACTGATCTATGTCTTTTATAACCTACGCAATATATTGAACAAAAATACTATTAAAATGGCGTATTACGCGTTGGTGCAGTCCCTCTTACAGTATGGTATTATTGGGTGGGGAGGGGCTTATAAGTCCACCGTACAGCCATTAATCATAATGCAAAAAGTTATTATTAAAACGATTCTCAAAAAACCTTATGACTATCCTACTGTAAATATATTTCAAGAATTTAATGTACCGTCACTCACAAAAATAACAAAACAAACTCCCTATGCCAAATTTACAAAGAATATTTTCTAAATAAATCTCACTCCTTAGACTGTATAAGAAGTGAACATAGAACAAAGGGACAAATAAAGATACCATCTTTAAGAACCACCATGGCACATCATTATATATATACTTGGGAGTTAAATGGTACAATACATTGTTGTCGCAAAATAAATTTCAAGAAAGCAACATTCCAAAATACGAACAGTTTAAGAAAGAAGTCAAATCCTTGATTTTCGACAACGATGAATTGTAACATTGCCCACATGTCTCAAATGGTTTTTGTATAATAAAAAAAAATTACTACTTCTAAATGGTTTCTGCTTTTATACCTTAATTTATCTTGTAAATACTCCTCCCATAAGCTCGAACTTTGGCTCATATTATGGGATGTATAATGTCTTTAAAAATGTTGTAAAATAGAATCAATTTATTATAAAAAAACATGTCTCTACTGTATAAATAAATATAATACATAAAAAAAATAAGTCAGAAAAATGTCGCACATCTCCATAATTATTGATATTAGGCGTGGTTGCTTGAATTTTCGACTCGTAAATTAAAGCAGGAATATAGTTCTGCGAGGTTATTAACGTTTTCCAAATAACCCTTACATGTGGAAATGTATAAATAAATGTGTAAAATAACAATCCTAGTAATTTCTCACGAGCCAGTCGCAGGCTGTCGGCATTTATTAGTCGATTAGTCAGCGTGAAAAATGAATCCCATTGGTTTTTGTGTATTATTAAGCCATCAGTGACACCGACTCAATGGGCAGTTAGCCCCGCTGTAAGCGAACAAAGCGATCTCTCGAAAAGCGCTGCAGACCGCCTCTGCGAGCCACAAAGGAGTCTGCGTCATGAACCTGGAGGTAAATACTCTTCATTAGCGAAAGTAATATGGGGTTATTAATTCTCCGCGCAGAGACATGCAAATTGCGGATGAATGAGAGTGTTACTTAAACCGGTGGTGTTGGAAAATTTGTTACTTGCTTCCAGACAGCCCTGGACGGAGAACCGTCGGTCCTTGTGCTTGACGACATCTTGCGTCAAAAGGCAGATGCTGGATGAAAGAAGAGGATTCCCTTTTATCTCGAGTGACGTCAAGAATTCTCTATTTAAGGAGCCAAACGTTACAAAATGTATAAAACTGGGAAGATTTCGGTGGCTGGGTCATGTGGAGAGAATGTCCGAGCATCAAGCACCAAAGTCCCTGCTGAACTCAAGGCCAATAGGGCGAAGGAGCTTAGGAAGGCCAAAATTAAGATGGAGTGACAACGTCCTCAAATATATCTCTGCCCTAGAGCTTCGAACCTGGAGAGAGCTGGCACTAGACCGAGATGAGTGGAGGAAAATTATTGAGGAAGCCAAGACACACCAAGGGTTGTAGTGCCAAGAATGATGATGATGATGACGTCAAGATTAGGGTTGCCACCCGTACTTTATTATAAAGTATTGTACGTTTTTTCGGGTAATTGTACTCAAGAGCGGATCCAGCTTTGGCGCCAGGGGGGGGTCACATTGTCGTGGTCAAGTCACAAGAAGTTATAATTTAGGAGGAGGGAATAATTCAGGGGGAGGTCATGACCCCCATGACCCCCCCCCCCTGGATCCGCCCTTGATTGTACTGTATACTTTATGAGAATAATAAAGTACGCGAAAATACTTTATTTCACATGATTTGATTTCTCTGGGATTATTTTACTTATAACATACAAAAAAAGGTGATCGTAGAAATTTTTGCGTAAAACGGAACGAGAGAGTTACCGGGGTCGATAACGTTATCGATTGTTGCCGAAAAGGTTCGATAATTGACGATGTACCCTGTAGCGGTCGCCACATAAACGCTCGTTTTTTAATGCAACCTAACCTCAAATGTCAACATAGTTAATGTCATTGTAAAATTTATTGTTTGTTTTGTGTAAGGCGGATTGAGTGCAGTTAAAATAAGATTAATTGGTTTTATAGAGTTTTTTCATTTTGTGATGAATAGCAAATGGCGAGACGAAAGAAACAAAGCGGCTCTGAATCTGATAAAAATGAATGACTTATTTACTTTAACTTAAATAATATAGACTGCAAACATGCTGTGCAGTTGTTTAGTAGTGATAATTATTTGTTAACAGTTGCTAAAAGTAATGAAAAATATGTTTTTAAGAAAAATAAAAAAGTAAAATAAATCTTACTTTATTTTGACACAATGTACTTTTTTCTTCTACCTTTAATAACCAATGTTCTTTATTTGCACAAAAAAGAGGTGGCAACCCTAGTCAAGATGTACCTCTACGTTATTTGTATATTGTTGGCAGAAATGGTAAAAGACCTGGCACAATCAGGTAGATTAGATATTGGAGGAATGTTGTGCATGTGAACATGTATGAAGGAAAAGAGAGGTACTGTTGGTAATTATATATATTATGTAGTGGATGGGTAGAAAAATCTAGTATTCTATCAGAGTTTTTAGTTGAAAAAAAAAATTTTGTAGCAAAACATATCATAAAAACACCCAGGCCTTAGAATATCACATGTATACATTGTACTATTGTATTGTACCACTAGACTCTAATATTGTACTACTAAGCTGCTAGGGCCGTGAAGATAATCAATTTCACCTCATTAATATTCGAATCGACCATTTTAGCATAATGAGGGTGTATATTGACAAGGAACGAAATAATTTCCATTTCTTTTTTTTTTCTTTTTTTTTTATTTATTAGAGATACTAACAGGATAATGGGTACATGACACTCAGATAATAAACATTATAGTGAAGACTATGCCCATTATCCCAATTACAAGTGTCTTCGGCACGCTCTAGTAACATGTATTTTTGTAATTAATTATATTTCACATGTACATTTATGTATATTATATATTTGTGTTTGAGTGTAGTGCGATTAGTATTTAATGGATCTATAGGTTCATGTCATCGTTTAGAAAATGGATGTTGTGTATGAGTGAGTTTTTGAACGAAGATAACGTGTCTGCAAGAATATCAGCATCAATGTTAGGGTCAGCACAATACAAATTATATGTGCGACACAACCTTGTAATGGGAGAAAAGTAACCGACATTATTAGTGTGCTGACTTATTCTGAAGAACTCCGGGTTTCTTATACGGGGTTTAACATGCAAATTTATATCAGATAGACAGAGAGAATCAATAGCTCCGCTGAGAATCTTGTGTAGCACAATGAGATCGGATATTTTTCGTCGGGACTCAAGTCTGTGCATCTTGAAAAAGGCACGTCGATCTTCGTAGCTGTGAAGGTTATTGTGTTGACCAGCTTTGTATGACAAAATACGTAGAAACTTTTTCTGCACTCTCTCGATTCTCGTAATATGTGTTGTGTAATAAGGTGACCAAATAACTGACGAATATTCCAATATACTTCGTACTAGTGATGTATAGAGAATTTTTAGACTTTGAGGATTTTTAAAGTCTTGAGTAATTCTGGTGATAAATCCCAACATAGTATATGCCTTGTTTGTGATATTATCAAAGTGGTTTCTAAAAGTGAGTTTAGAATCTAGCATGACGCCCAGATCGCTTATTGAATCGACTTTAGCGAGTGGAACGTCACCCAGTTTATAAACAAATTCTATTTACTTAGGAAATTCAACGTTTTCAATCGAATTTTTCTTTAATGTGTTCCATTGTTGAAGGTAAACTTTTTCATTGATTGTTTCACGAAATTTCGGCTAGGTTGAGTTAGGTTAGATTATAAAAGCCTATTATTTCATTATTTTAACTTTTGTAATTCTGTTCTGGGCGCTGATCGCCAGTCCAGCGAGTTTTAGGACGGCCTGACGGTCCTTTTTTCCTCTCAAGTACCACTGGATGACTGCATTCCTCATTTTCTTTTTCTTTTTTAATTATTTTAAATACCAGTTAAGAACTGTACGGTCTTTGTGTAAAGCGCCTTATTATAATAAAAATTGTAAACTTTTTCATGGATTGTTTCACAAAATTTGTCTTGCGCACACTTGTCGAGGTGACGTCTATTTTAACATTAACCATCCATCTACGTCTCGGTTGATATCTTCATATCAAACTGAATGTTTATTCTATTTCGCAAGGAATATTCTTCAGCATTTTTGTACCCATTCGTCTTCTTCTAATATTAGTTTCTTGGCAAATGAAATTGGACGTCTGAAACTGATAAATGGTTGTTCACCTCTTCCCTGGTGTAGTCCCGAAGTGTCTCAGCGGTTCGTTTCATACGTATTACAGCAATGCACAAATTGAATTTTGATAAATCTCCTGCCAAAGCTTCGGCAGTATGAACAACTATGGTAATATCGGGTTGTTATTGGATCATTAATAAATAATTTCTAATTAATTGCCTGTTTCATAATGCATTTACCTGGCCGCCAAATTAATCACACAATTAATCAATTAGCAGGTGAACTAATTGTTGGCAGTGTGGGAATAATTAATAACTTTATTGTACTTCATCAGCAATTATTCAAACAATAGTTCAACGTCGTCATAATACTAATTTACTTTTCAGCAGACTAAAATTTTTTGAAATCATATTCTTCTTTTGTCGCATTTAGGGTAAATTTTTTATTGTAACGGAAGTAGTAGCAAGTAGCGGAAATGCGACACCATGAAGTTAGTTGTTAAAGTAAAGTTTTAGCATGAAAAGAAATGCGCGCATATCCGTGCGACTGGAAGCCGTCAAAGAGAGTGAAATATGTAAATTTCCTATGTTGTTTATATTTGTTGCGTAACTGTAAAAAATTATTGTCTTTCAATAAGTGTTCCTGTAATATAAATAATGTATTGTTGACCATTTTGAATCGAGTATAGATCTTTCCGTTTAAGAAAGACAATCGAATTAGTATGTGTGAGCCGTGCGTACGACGCACATTGTTTCGTTGTGTTGGTGTTTACGGGTATAAACACCAACACAACAAAACAATGTGCCTCGTACGCTCGACTACAATTATCTTTCTTAAATGAAAAGAACTCTAACAATCATAAAGATGCTCATTTCAAAAACTGACGAATGGTAGAACGTTTATCGAATTACGATTTTAGGTGTGTAATCGAAATGCCAAAAGGGGTCTTCTCGTACAGATTTCTGTATTTCATGCTATTGTCGAAGTTTGACTGCGTTCAGCTGCGTTTGACATAATGTCATGTGATTCTTGGTATCAGATATTTAATAATGGAGACGATGACATCAATTGCGACACCGCGGAGGATGTTGCTTTGGTCGTGGTAATGTATGAGTAGTTTTTGCTATAATATTGTTTCAATAGAGTAGCTTGTTGGTGTAATGGTCATGACGCTCGCTTAGTGATCTGTTGGTCGGTGGTTCGAGCCACATCCCGGGACATCATCAAGTTAGTCCTATTCTCATAGCACAAGCGTTTAGCTAATTTTGAGAACAGAATATTGATGCGACACGCATTCCGTGTTCGAATCTCTATTTAAAAAAAAAGTTTATATTTATGTGTGCCAAAAAAATATAACTTCTAACGTGTGTGCATGAGTACACACACCCATTTTTAATTTTTATTTATTCTTTAAGTAGGTAATGCAAGAATCTATATGTCCTAATATAAAAAGAATTATACATACTTAATATAAATTTCATTCAAATAAGGACCAAATATTTTCTTAGCTTCAAATATTATTACAATTCAAATATTTTTTCGTGGATTAGATTTTTCTGTATGTCTTTCTAATTGATTGATTAATTTGGTTTTAACATGTTATCGCTTTATTTTGAATACATATTTTGTAAATCGAATGAAATGTAAAACTAAATACAAAACTCAATGACTACCTGTCTGTTTTCTATATGATCCCATACCCTTTGACCGATCATAATCTAATTTTAGAAACTTAGTCTTTAGGACCCTGCGTAAAACATAGACACTTCCCCCTTCATATTAGTAATGCCTATCCCTTCCACCCAATATAAATGTAATCCATTAACCCGTAGAACTTAATAATAATATTTATTAAAATTTAATTTATTTTAAATTTCGCCAAAATAAATATGGAGTTCTACAAATTAAACACAAAAACCATAAATAAAAGAAAAAAAAATACATGAATAAATAAGTAACCAATTCCAAATTTTGCGCACTTTCCCTTAAGGACCTTGCATAGAACATGGACAACATCCCTTGTATTCTATTTAATACTTCCGCCGCCGCCGGCCTGAAACAAATATTCGTACATCATTTTTATTTTGTACCTATGTTAAACAAACCCCCCTATACTCTTATTTCAGCTTAAATTTATTCAGCTTAAATTTAAAACTAAATATGAATACCGAGCAACACCGGGTACAGACCGCTATTAGGTACTTAAGAATATCGAATATTATTTATTTTAATTAAAAGTGCAACAAAATAAAAAAATAATTATTCTATTTTAGCGGTTTGGTATATAAGTATACTCGTATATTTATTTTGTCAGTGCGCAAATGCTACCTCTAAAATGTTCCCTTATTTTTAGATTTAAAATAGCTAGGTACCTACCCGTTTAAACTGTCAGATTGTTCAAGACTGCCTAGGTGTATACCGCCCGTAAAGTTGCATTCTCAACGTCATATCGTTGCCAGCTAACGCGAGCGCTGCCATCTAGCGGAATACAGTTTGATAAAATGAACATAATTTTGAATTAAAATCATATCTGCTAAATTATTTAAATGAAAACAAATGGGATTTGAGGATGTCGACGGCGAACAGTCTCACCAAAAAGTTGGAGCCGTTTGAAGATTAAATTAAATTGCATATTTGCATTCAGAGTGGCTGGCTTTGATTTAGAGTGCAAGCATAAATTAATTAAATGTTATATCAGTTACTTGTTCAATGAAACGATGGCCATGATTCTAATAAAAATTCCATTCATGTACCATATTATTGCTATATTCAGTGATCAGCACTTTGTCTTGTAAAATCGTATAAAATTTTAATTAATTTTATACATATTTTCTATCAAAGAGTTAAGGTTGTTATTACGGTCGTTAGACATATTTAACTGTAACTGGTTGCGGATATTTTATACGAACCGTATGTTTTTCCGAGAAAACTATTCTCCACGTTTCGTTGAATTCTCATTTAACGTCATGAGGACGACGTTCACCCGCGGAGGTAGAGGGCGGACTAATACTGCTTTCGAGGCCGTAAATACATAAGGCATAGGACAAACCAAACGCAATGTCGCTACACGATTGAAGGAACATATTGGAGCAATTAAAAACAACAACTCCAATACATCGGAAATTTGCGAACATGCATCCAAAGGGAATCTCTGTCACTTCACCAGATTTGACAAGGCAAAAATCTTATCAACAGAACGGCACCTTATACCCAGATTAGTGAGGGAGTCCATTGAAATATACAAACATCCCAATTTCAATAGAGATGACAGTTAAAAACTATCAAGTATTTGGCGCCCTGTCCTTACAACATTGATTCAACCCTTGAGAGACGTCGCAGTAAAGTCCGCCGACGTAACTAGTACATATTGCACACTGGCGACCTCTATTGTAGAAGAAGTGAACACTCCACAAGAAAGTAAAAATAATTTACGGCCTCGAAAGCAGTAATCAGTCCGCCCTCTACCTCCGCGGATAAAGGTCGTCCTCCTGATGACGTTGAATAAGAATTCAACGAAACGTCGAGAATCGTTTTCTCGAAAAAAACATACGGTCCGTATAAAATATCCGCAACCAGTTAGAGTTAAATATTTTCTATTGTTATAGATCGTGCCAAGCCTGTCGGCACGTTTCTTTTCCATTTTCTTGCATAAGTACATTGCATATTTTGGTAACATTCCTGTAATGGAATACAAACCAATGTGTTGCCATCTCTGAGAAGTATTCGTATTGAATTCCCGAGATATTGACAGAACAGAATAAGTCTTCCTTTTGTGAGTTGTAATGATACATGGCGCCATCATTGGACATAATATTTTGTCGCCAGTTCCTAAGGTATCTAGAATCCGCCATTTCAGCATTAAACGAATGCCGAACGTGGGTGGCGAAAGCGCAGGGCTGGTATGAGAGCTATTGCTCTGTGTACGCGGTCAGTCCCTCTTCACTAGTATTAAAATAAGTTGGCGTTAAATGTAAGAAACGTAATTTTTATTACAGAACTACGATTTTTTCAATTCAGTGCTTTAGAGTACCAACAATTCCACCAGTCACACAAAGTATACAATTTTTTACTGTATGTGTTACGTTTGTAAACATTGTTTTCCACATGGGCAAGTTACTTTATACAATAAGCAACCCTTGGATCGGATAACAGAGTTGTCGGATATTAGAATCCTATACCGGATCCACGTTCTTCCATCCGGTCACCCCTTAATCCGTCGAGATGTATGACCCCGCCACCACCGCCGAATCCGCCCATTAAACTGATCTCGATAAACGGGTCGTCAGGGGATATTCCGAAGAGGGACAAATTAGGATATCAGCCGAAGACGCCATCTACTTGGATGACGTTGCAAACATTCTTCATTTTCTGTTTAAAATAATCTTATAAGATTTTAAGGTTGAGATCTAATTTATGTGTAGCGGACGCCTGCTGCCATCTGTGGATTGTTAAGTACGTCATAGCCGAGACGCTCGACACTGAGTGACCACAATGCACTGGCCGCCTGCACCGTCGAGTAACCGACAGCCGCCGCTAGCTCGCACGTCTTCGGCTTGTCACTCACCACCCACCAAACCAAGTTGGAAACAAATTATCATTCTCAAAAGATGAGGAAAAGCATAGATGTCTCTATACTCCAAGAGATAATACACACTTTCAATACCACATTGGGCGGGGTCGCTTCCTTCATATATATATATATATATATATATATACTGGATATATATACTCATCTATACGGATATAATCAGCCCTCAGGATTGATACAGACTTCAAGGGATGCTGCGAAACCAGGACCTGCATCTTAATTTTAATTTAATTTTGGTTTTACTCCCTTTATATTAACTCGTGGCGTCTGCTTGCTTGCCGGGTAAAAAAAATTTGGATCGATTTTTAACCCTTTTCCCGTGATCCAATCGAACTGAAACTTTGCAAGCAGACTCGTGGCGACGATCAAGAAGATCTTTCAAATTTTCGTTAAAAAAATATAATAATTATAGTATAATTTTGGATTTTTAGAAATTTTAATGTTTTTTAAATTGGAATCATTACAAAACTTTGATTACTAGCAATGCGGCGGCCCGATAACGTCGCGGAATATTTTCTAAATTTGAATTACTCCATCGGTATAAATAATAAGTACTTCACTACGAATGTCGAAAATCTGAATTGACTGACAAATGTTTTTAGAATTTAATCTTCAAAGCATGAAGTGTCTTATCAAAGCTCAAAACATCTACATTTTAGAAATATATTAAATTACTGTAAGTTTAGTGTTATGTTATATGTTTTAATTCGTCTTTAATTGTTGTTATATTTTACAAAGGAAGGGAGTATAATAAAAACTTGGTTTTTATGGGTTACTTTTTTTTATTCTTTAATATACAGACCGTCAACAGGTCATTGACGACCCTAATAGATGGTCATTTAGTGACTTGAGAGTACAAGTTTGAATATTTTGTGAACATTTGAATATGATGATATATAATACACTTATTACACTTTTTACGGTTAGTTAATAATTAATAATGAAAAATAATAAATGATAACATATATAAATATAAAAATATCGCAGATCAATAAGTAGTTCAATATATACATATATATCTAAATGTGGAGACCTATAATTGGCCATCTATATTATATCAATGTTTTCTATGCTTTTTTTGGTGCTGTTGGTCTTCCATGAACATTAAATAAATAAATATATAAATAAATAAATATTTTTACATACAATTTTTTTACGTAAATTTACATCGCAAATCAATAATTTTTTTAAATAAAAAATCAATTTTTTGCAATGTCACACTTCTGATTTGGTTACACATATTGTTTTTAACAATATAGTTAAATAATTGTCGCACAACTTCTCGTTCTTTTATAGAAGTTATTGTTATCCGTAAATATTTCAATTGTTATTATTCTTGGATATACATTGTTGTAGTCTTTTGTAACATTTAATTTTTCTTTTCAATCGTACCGACTTTTGTTGTATAGTGAGGTCGACATTATAAATTATATTTATATTGTATATTATGTATTCTTTTTTCAGCACTTTGAGAAGTTTTGCAGATACCTCATCACAGTCGAACTAATTATTTTTTTATCTGTTTACAGAATTCAAACCAAAATACGAATTGGCAAAACTAAAACAAGGATCTAGTATTAACAAATTAAAGACAAAGAACGGAAAATATTATAACAATAATTGATGGGATACCAACACAAGATAATTATTTTTTTTATTTTGTATATTTTTGGCTAATTACATTTTTAATTATTCAAACTTTGTATCAGATTGACAAGGCACTTACAATTGCACTTGATCAATACTTAAATATTTACATATTTTAGTAATTTGTGAAGAGCCTCAACATACAGATTGATGAAAAATTTGTTTCTTCATAATTTACCTTAAATTTATTTAAGTTTAATTTTTTATAAGAATTAAAATTTTACTTGAATTTCGAATTAAATTAAAATCTTACTTTGATTTTAACTTGGAGTGACATTAGATGCTACATTAACTTTCATTTATTTATACATTTTTAAGGATATTCAGAAACACATTTCGATCCGGAAATTAAATTTGATTTCCATTCTTTAATTTTCTTTGTTTGTCAACTTTTTTTTTTTTTAACAAGCCTCTTTGGTTGACAATGATGGAAGAAAAATCTGGACTGATTTTGGATAACGACGTATTGTAACATTGCCCACATATCTCACATGGTTTCTGTATACTAAAATTTACGACTTCTAAATGGTTTCTGCTATTATACTTAATTTGACTTGTAAATACTCCTCCCATAACTCGAGCTTTGGCCCATATTATGGGGAGTATAATGTCTTTAAAATTTTATAACATAGAATCAATTTATTATAAAAAAAACATTATGTATCTACATCTACTGTATAAATAAATAAAAAATTTAATAAAATAATACTAGTATTTATTTTACATTATATTCATCACGTCAAAAATTACAAAGCGTTCAATATCATATTTTATTATTGTTGTCCAGAGATGATGGTTATTGTAGCGCAAACCAATGAGAATACTCTCGAGAATCGACTAAAATATTACGAAAGACGAAAATTGATTAGTCACTACCAGATGCGAAGCGGCCGCCATAACAGCAAGCAAACAGCAATAGCCGCGTAGCGGCAACTATAGGCCACGAAGCGGCCCAGACAGCCGCCCTTATGGTAATATTTATTTCAAGACTTAAATAATTATAGTGACATTAACAATAAAATATTAAGTTTAATAATGACTCCTTTCCAACTGGCTCCATTGATTTTATAATATTATGCTTACAAAGATGCAAAGGTCATTAACCTAATCTCCGTGAGATCTATTTAAATATTACTTAAGTGGTTCAGACATGAAATAAGGGTTTAACAACCCCATTCAAAAAGAATTTCTTAATAAAAATAATTAGCTTGGGACAGGCTTTTTTCTCAAATAGAATATTTATGTTTATACGATTCAAATTTATTTAACACTACGTATATCTTGACATTGGACCACGATGGTGATATTATTTCAAAAAATTTTCAAAGTTTGGTACCTAACAAGGTCTATTATTATTTTTTCAATAAACTGAAAAACACACCATAAATACTAAATTCATTTTCAGCTTATAAAAAACGATAAAAACTTTGTCAATATGTGCACGACAGTGCATATTCCGCTCAGCAAGTAAGAACAATAGAGGGAAGTTTGATATGACGGAATATCAGCTCTAAAAAGAAAATAAGAATTGACATCATCATAAAAAATCCCCATAAAAGATAGGTAAATCTGAAATTATCCATGGTAAGTGGCTTATTGTCTGATCCCAAGAGATGACTGCGATTTCTTTTCAGATATAACTCATACTTAATAGACCTCCTCCAGTGGTCGAGAAGTCCGCCTTCAAATAGCGAGGTCTGAGACTTTTCCAGAGGTTGGAGCAACGGCAACCCTCTTCGCACCATCAACGAGAAAAATATTTCAATCACCGGCTCCTTCATCACGTGGGCTAATTCTGCACCATCCATGGACAGGTTTTCTTCTACCAGAGACTCCGCCATAAACCTCGGACACAGTAGAGCCGTGTCCCTATCGTGAACAATTTTCGAAGACATCGCAGGATGATCAGAGATGACGAAGAGTTTTTCGGCTAGAAGTTGGCGCACCGAGAGTCGTTGCTTCACATTGTCTTTATCCGGTTCAGTTGTCACGTATTTGCAATGGTCCTTTATACATCCGATCTTCAACCCCGATTTTTGCAGCTGTTCCATGGTATCTATTTCAGAACTATCAGCAACTGCAAGTCTCGTGGTAATGGTTCCAATATAGATATTTGTGACCGCCAAAGCCCAGACACTAAGACCAGCAAAAAATATCCTTTCCTTTGAACTAGTTGGTATTTGGAAAGATGAGTTGCTCACGACGCAGACAGTATTCATTATGATCACTACAAGAGCGTTGAATTTTTCTGTACAACTGAACTTCTTATGATCTTTGTGCGATGATGACATATCCTTGTTCACTTTGACCACCGTCCATGCAATTATATTAAGTACAATGAATAATATGGAAATCTTGGAAACAGTTGAATCTAGTACGCTAAACAAAGTGCCTATGATTTTGACTTGAGGGAGAGTCTTCGGGACAAGCATTACCAGACTAGTTTGTTCCGTGGATTTTAGATACTGAGATTTTTGTAATCCGTTCATTTGGAGGTACTCCTGATTGCCGAAGATATCTGCCACTCCTTCCTCTACGTCCATGATTCCTCCGTCGAGCGTTCCAGCATCAATTTTTTTTTCTCTGGGGAAGCTATATATTGCTGTGAAATTAAAAATTCTCGCGTATTCGTTGATAACTGTGCCTTCATATCCCATAAACCGTATTATTTTCCCCTTTTCATCAAAAACTGGTTCACTAAGTAATTTGAAATTTCGCATTGTTATTTTGATTGGATATCCGATTAGATTCTTAAGTCTGCCTTTCAGGTGTGAGGTCATCTCAATCCAGTCTGCTTTTGTACTACCTTCAGTGAATCTAAAATTCCTGTACGACAACGATTCTGAGTTAGTCTTGATTACGTTATAAGGATTGGCAATGAAAACGTTCAAGGATATACTGGAAGCAGTATCGTACACTAGCGTTGTGTCAGCTACTAAAACGTTGAAATAGTATAGTTGTGTCCATGCCTTACGTACAAACTGTGCAGATTCCGAATTCACTTGATTTATTGGAGTTAAAGTAAGGAATAATTCGTTTCCGTCCTGATTGTGATATCTTTGCCAGATCATTTCTAAAATATTCCAAGCGTCCGTTAAATCTTGCGCGTAAATAATATAGTTTTGTCCTACTCTATTTAAAGGAGTCGTTGTCAACCTGGAAAATACATAGTATAATATTAATAAGTTGGAGGAACAATATTGGAGAATTCTGATTTCTAGAGCAAGTCCTGAAGTTGAGAAAGGAAAGCCAAAGCAAGCAAAATGGACGGCCTTTGAAAAGTTTAATTACAAGATTTGGAATAAGACGATACCTACCTTAAGGCGATCGTCTAGCAGAATGAGCAAATTTCACCATTTTTTGTCATATCTTCTCTCGCGTTTTTTATTACATTTTTGTATGGAAATATATCATTTTAAAATTTATTCATCAGGTTACATATATTTTAAATACGAATATCTTATTGAAATGTCACAAATTAAATTATATAATTTATTAATAAATTACCAAACCTTCGATGTTTTAAAAATGAAGAAAATTACTCGACTTTATGGACCTTTTATGACTGATCTGCGTGTTGAGATGTCTTTTTTATTCAATAATATTACAAAGTGAACGATTATCTTAAATTTATTACAATTATAGAAAAATCTGTTAGTTTGTTTACATGCAATTTATGTTTTAAAAAACACTGTTTATTAAATTATTTTTATTTTTTGTGTGTTTTTTTCAATCCTTTCAAAATAGTTTATAACTTTTTTTCTTTAATAAATTAAAGGAATAGATATTATTATTTTAAAATTAATACAAAAAAAATCAAAAAATTATTCTCGATTTCAGATTTTAGCTATTTAATCAAGGCACTGCGTGTTGTGCCATAAATATATTGCGTCTTGATTAAATATCTAAAATCAGGAATATGGACAAAGATTTTGATTGTTTTTTGTTTTTATTGTAAAATTATATTATCTATTCTTTTGACTATAGAAGTAAAAAAGTTGTCAACCATGTAAAAAGAGTTGAAAAAACCCACAAAAAATATAATATTTTTAAAAAACAGTATTTTTTAAAACATAAATTGAATGTAAACAAACTAACAGATTTTGCTATAATTGTAATAAATTTAAGATAATCATTTACTTTGTAATATTATTGAATAAAAAAGATATCTCAACACGCCGTTCAGTCATAAAAGGCCCACAAATTGGAGCAATTTTCTTCATCTTTAAAACATCGAAGGTTTGGTAATTTATTAATCAATTATTTAATTTAGTTTATGACATTTTCATAAGATATTCGTATTTAAAATATATGTAACCAGATGAATAAATTTTAAAATTAGATACGTCCCTACAAAAATGTGATAAAAAACGCAAGAGAAGATATGAGAAAAAATGGTGAAATTTGCTCATTCTGCTAGACGATCGCCTTAACATCTCAACACACATTTTTTTTTCTTTTTTTGTCATCGAAGCAAACACATTTTAGTAAGACATAATAACTTAAAATAAAATAACTTTTTGTTTAACACCACTTTTTTGAGTTTTAAACCAACTAGTTTCAGCTCACGGCTGAGAAATTAAAAAATCATTAAAATTAAATAAAAACTATATACTTAATAAACACATTGTGTTAATCATGAACTTCCACTCTGTAAACGAAACAACGCTTAATTTATTTATTAATTTATTAAAGGATTTGTGTTATTAAAAGACAAGAAATGTTGTGCTTACTTAATTACGGATATTTCACGTATTTTATAACCGTCCGAATTCAGGCAGTTTCCTGGGATATTCTGCCGTGTACATCTGACAACTCTGACCGACATTTCGGATCCCATCATGCAGGGATGTGCGTTGATTTTAACTATTAACAATATTCTAATACCTATATATAACAATATGCTACAAGATACATGATGGTGACAGCAAAACTACTTAGATGTCTTCAGAGTCTACATCTGACAGTGTTTGATATTAAAAAGAAACGATTTGATTCCATTCCTGAAATAAACACTTACCTCGGGCTGATTTTCTTCCGAAAGACTTGCAAGTTGCATTGGTTTTGAGATATTTGAAGAACGGCGTCCATCACCGCATCATGTTGTGTCTCCTCGGACGAACACACGCTGATCGTGTGACCTTTGAATAAAAGACAGATGAGACTCGTCCAAACGCTGAATAGGGTCTGGTTCCCTTGGTAAGGATCGTAATGAAATCCACTTATTTCTTCCAACATTGTACGTCCATATCAAGATATCGATTTTGTGTTATATTAATTTACGTCTTCTAAAATTCACAGAGTAATAGACGATGTATATTGAATGTGTGACTGAATGCATATGGATCAATTTATTATGTGTACATAAACTTGTAGAGATAAATTACTTTTCCATATTTTATTTATCATATTAATGGAAAATTATTTATCCATTAGCATATTAATAGCCAGTTGCGACTGTCACTGAAGAAATAATTTCAAATCAATCAACAAATCTACATCTCTCTATATACATAAAACTCAACGTCTGCATGTTTGTCTGTTCTCGATATTTTTTTTAATTTAAAATATAATAGAAACCTGAAAAGGTTTATGGATATCATTTTTTCCATGATTCAATATTATAATATAATTTAGATACAAAATATTTTTTTATAATTGGCCGAGTTTTACCATTTTTGTCACAACTGTTTTGAATTTGTCAGTAGTCAGTTGTTTGGTCTGTTGAGGTAGGTCGTTGTATAGTTTTAATCCGTTGCAAATTAGTCATGATTGCCCTGTTTTTGTTTTGGCGTGTGTTATGTGATAGTTTTGAGCCGTTCTAGTAGCGATGCGCGATTATGAGTTATTTCCATAATCGAATGATTAGTAATCGAATGATTTTCATAATCGAATGATTAGTAATCGAATTACGAGTTATCGATTATTTTTGCGCCCAAAAAAAATATGACGGTATACTTAAAAAATGATGTATACTTTATACTATGTCTGCAAAGGTAATAACTTATAATATTCGTAAGTCTTTAAAAAAATATTTTTTTTCAAAGGTTGTATGAAAACCGGGGTATGTTGTTTCATTAATTAATGTAAACCGGAGCATTCATAGAAAAAAGATTGAGTATTTTTTGTTTCTATAAATATCGATAATCAAATCGGAATATTGGAATGCTTCTAGTAGACCATAAATAAAAAAAATACGAATGTACTATGTCTGCAACGTTAATAAACTACAATATTTATAGCACGCTTATGGATATTTAGTTTGAAACAACTGTTTCTGTGAGATTTCGCGTAACCTTGAGGTCAAACTCAGTTTAACCCAGGATTTACACTTATTTTGTTCAAACTTGAAACATCCAGGCCTTAGGGAGGCTTCGGTTTAAAATAATTTATGCAAACAACATACCCCAGTTTTTGTATAACCTTTGAAAAATATTTTTCAAATCACTTTTCAAAAGTCTATAATTTTGCACATGGCAACACGTCATTTAAACGTCATTTTAAATGTTTGACAGTGATTTAAATTGTTGATAATGATACAAAGTATTCATGGATTTAACGATATTCAACAGTTTATGCTGTTAATTAAATGATAATAAACACTGATAACAATGTTTTTTCAGAGAAAGCAAGCAAATTTTTCGACAGATGACGTTCATATCGACAGATCTTACTTCTGCACTACGCAACGAATATGATGCATACTGTCTGACAGATTTTCGAAATAGGTTCGAGAATATGAAGAAATGCGCCAAAAAGGTTAGATTATTGATAAAATTACGTGTTTTCCTAGATATTTAGTCTTTGCGATTATAAAATGTTTTTTAATTTGATCTATATTGTTTTTCTTCTAGTTTCTCTGTTTATAACCTTTTCTTTGTTTGCAGGTAATAAAAGCCAAAACGACTCCAAGTGATATGCAGAGAAAAAATTATAGCAGTTCAGTTAGAGATTTTCAAAACACTACTGAAGAATCGGCAGGAAATTCACGAAGTTGTTTTGGAAAGGCATAAAGCCAAAAGAGATATGGCTTCATTTAATTATAATTGAAAGTTGTATTTTTTTTATTAAAATTTTCATTTTCCTGTTAATAGTTATATAAAATACAATAAAAGAGTTTGATACACCGAATATATTGTTTTATTATTTTAATTCCGCAGACGCCCTCTGTTTCTGCTGCCTTTCAAACAATTTTCCTTTATCTTTCCTTGCTCCTCAGTTCCACATGGCCAAACCATGCGAAAACATTGGTAAATAACATTGAAGTTCGTTGTCCAGTGGCCATGTCACTGGCTACAAGGCTTGGTAGTAAGCTTCCAATACGAACGGACATGCTCGCACTGCCCCTCGTGATGGAAATTTATTAACAAGGCACCCTGAAGACGCCTGTTGCGATTCAGGCGAAACGTCGGTTGACGAATGATCCTTCTGAGGACCAGACTTTGACGCGGGTTACCCGCAAAGAAATTAATATATAATATTTTATATAATATATAATACTATATATCTGTACCTGAGAGCCAACATGTCTTAAGTCCAAAAAACTCATTTCGAGAAAAAGCCATTTAAAGGTTTTTTGATCAGTTTTTCTTAGGAGATTTTTTCTATTTTTTATTTTAAAAATGTAACAAAAATATGATGTTGTTAACAAATAAGGACCCTTCTTTTAACAATTTTAGTTCTGTTAAATGTTAGCTATTTTTCAATATAATGGATTTAGGTTATTCTGGCTCTCACAAATTTGCTGAAAATCTGACTTAAGATAAATAGTGTTGATAAAATTTGGTCATGTTTATATTGATAAATGATTATAAAACAGCTTTTTATTCTTAAGTTTTATTCAAAATCAATAAGTATGAGGTAAAAAGTACACATCAGTTGACGGGTTTGAAGGCAATGGCTCGTGGGTTGCACATTGCACATCGATATTTGCATCAACTGAACCTACGAAATTAGTGGGAAAGATATTTAAATATTGCGTTTTGAAAAGTAAGAGGAAGGTTATGGAAGGTACTCTCTAGTTATAAAGTGAACAGTAAACTTATACATGCAGTTGCATCCCTTTACTGTGTGTGTAAGAATCAATGGATCACTCACATCATGGTTTGATATAACAAAAGGTGTCAAACAGGGTTGTGTAATGTCTCCATGGCTGTTCAACTTGTATATGGATAATTGTGTGAAAGAACTGGAATGTATGAATGTAGGAGCGAAAATGAGTAATTTGATTGTATGTATTTTACGCGGATGATGCAGTATTAATCGCAAATAGCGAACAAGACTTACAAAGTCTAGTAAGCAGGATGTATGATAAAAACAAGGTAAACAAGTCAAAAATGATGGTATTCGAGAAAGAGGAATGTAAGACAGCGTGTGAAATACTAGTAGGCAATGAATGTTTGGAACAAGTAGATTAGTTTGTGTACTTGGGAAGTATGTTCGATAGAAGAGGGAATGTTGAGAAATATATAGAGAGGAGAGTGACTGCCAGGAATAGGGTGAACGGTGCTTTGAATGCAATAATTTCTAATAGAAATATGACTACCGAGGCAAAACTAGCCGTACATAATGGAGTTCTGGTACCGACACTAATGTATGAAAGTGAAGCCTGGAGTTGGGAGAAGAGGAACGAAAGTAGATTGAATGCAGCGGAAATGAGATCCCTTAGGCGTTTGGCAAATCCATGTATGATAGGGTAAATAATGAAGGTATTAGGAATGAATATAAATCTGATCGTAGCATAATACATAGAATAAAAATAGGGTCGCTCGGGTGGTTTGGGCATGTTGAGCGAATGAATGAGGAAAGAATGATAAGAAAGTTATATAATGGAAGTGTTGACGGCGCCAGAAAGAGAGGGCGACTACGGAAGACGTGGCATGACCAGATTAACCAGATACTGGAAGATGGTCCTGTTAGAAGTCTCAACAACCGTCGAGCTTGCATGCAAAGATGTATGAATGTAGATGAAGCGAAAGTAGTATGTCAGGCATTCTATCCTCTCTGCCTACCCCTACGGGGATACGGCGTGGTGGTAAGTTAGCTAGTTAATTTGTTTTCATAGAAAAAAAATATCCTAAGTCACATAGTGTTAAAAAATTTGAGAGCCAAAATGTCTCATCCGCATTTAAGTTGTTTTGGCTCAAAGTAATACTGTATTTAAGACAATGTGGCACTGGTTATTTCTGGAAATATAAAGAATACACGCTTGAAATTTTTAGGGTTTAAAGATTATGATGTTGTTTAAACAAAAATGTATTCAAGTCATTTTGGCCGAAAATGGACTTAAGACATGTTGGCTCTCAGGTACAGATATATATAATATATTATACTATATATATAATAAATATAATATATAATACTAATATATAATACTAATATATAATATTTTCTCTATACTCTCACATTTTGTGGCCGTAAGTCAGTACAGAATAAATTCCATATGCCGGAAGTATGCAAAGTAATTGTATGTGCAAAAAACATGAAAAAATGACAATTTTTTCTATAAAAAAATAGTGACGTTAAAGTATGCCTAGTAATTTAAAAAAAAATTGTAAGTCTATTCTTCGCAGTTACTTTTTTTTCAATTATCACAGAATAAACTAAACATCACATATGAGCTATATTATACAAGGTGTGTCAGACCTAGTTCACAATATTTCATTGGTAGATTCCTGCCTATGTTATGAATCGAAAATATTCAGGCAACCCATGACCTAATATCAGTAGTTACGGAGATAATTAACTTCAAAGTTTGCATTTTTATACTCATCTTTTGCAAAAAGCTGGACCGTCATTAAAATAACTTAAAACAAAAATTAAAACTTTCGCTTTAACTTATAAAGATTGCTATGCTTTAACACAAGCCAAATGATTAAAACTTTTTTAAAGATTTTTTTTCAGAAATTAAAGTTTTTTCATTTTATTTGACCTATATTAAAGCGATTGAAATTTAAATTTTTGGTATACATATGTTACTTGAATGATGGTCCAACTTTTTTGCAGAATATTAGTCAGAAATATTGAATAGAAAAATACAAACTTTGAAGTCGATTATCTCCGTTACTACCTATAGATATTAGGTCATGGTTGCTTGAGCGTTTTTGACTCAAAATAGGCAGGGATCTACCTACGAAATATTGTGAACTAGGTATGTTACATTCGGTATATGCAGCGATGATAAGTTGATGCATATTAGTTATCGTAATTTGAATATGAATATTTTTGTAATAAGTTTTATTATTTTTATAATTCTTCCGATATTTTCATTAATTTTATGAAAATCGGGGTTATAATATTATTTAAAATGATATAAATAATGTACATTGGATGATATTAAAAGTAATTATTTTTATTGTTCTCAAAAAATAAGAACAGAGCTAGGTACCTATGCCAAATTCAATAAACATATGTCTTATTTATTTAATACACCAAGTATTTCACAGCGTCATGTTAATTCGTTATTCAAAGCCAAATAATTAAAATTTAACATACCTATTTTTTCAAAATTGCTATTCTTAAAAAAATATATGTCTATTATTTTTAAATCCCTCTAAAAATCGAAAATTCAACGTCTAACAAACAATAATATTATCGCTGACCGCGGCGAACATCGGACCGAATGATCATTCGAATGATTTCACTCGGCGTTGACATTAGTTACTAATTTTATTCGAATAGAATTAGTAACTGAGTAAATAATCGAATTAATAATCGACGCCAACGGCGAGTGAATCATTCGAATAATCATTCGGTCACTAGTTACTAATTCTATTCGAATAGAATTAGTAACTGAGTAAATAATCGAATTAATAATCGACGTCAACGGCGAGTGAATTATTCGAATAATCATTCGGTCTGAAGTTAGCCGCGGGCTGCGGCAAAAGACAAAAGACATACGTTCACCAACATTCACTCACATTGTAAGGAGATTAGACAAAGAAAGACAATAAAAACTCTTTCCTTGTCTATGTTCAGAAGTTTTCGTTTGTCAAATACGTTACGACATTCTGTTATCATCTGTCTTCTTCTTATATATGAAGCTAATGGTATATCAAAAGAGAGAGAAATATATACTTAAGAATCTTTTTTATTCATACCTAATTTTCATTCGAATGATTCTACTAACCATCATGAGTGATCACTCGTGTTGAAATTATTCGGGATGGTTAGTAGAATCACTCGTTGTTGAATGCTTCGCGGAGTGGGTGGGCGCGATCGGTACTCGGCTCTCGGCTTTGCCTGGCGTCACATCGCGCAGTGCTAAATTGATATTCGAATGATTTTAATTATGAATGATTTTAATAATCGAATTATTCGAAACATTTCAATAATCGAATAATTCGAGTTATAATAATCGTAATCGCGCATCGCTACGTTCTAGTGTTGTGTTGGTGTTTTTCACAAGAATCAAAAATTTTGTATGTTTATTTGCCAGTATATCTTTTCTTATGTACAGGATTATCCAGTGGCGTGCAGCGCATACAAGCAAAAAAACTGTGCATTAGAAAAGATTCTGAGAAACAAATATTAATTAAATAATCCTTATCTTAAGAAAAAGTTGATTTAAAATTTTTATTTCTGACGTTTCCATTTAACGTGACGTATCTGTTTTTTTCGATTTAAAATTCTAGCCGTAAGCCTACGGCTAGAAGTTTTATTTCCGACTTTTCTGTGCTTAACTTCATGTCAATTCTTCTTTTTTTTCGCCAACCAATTTGTTCCACAGATATAGTCAAGTCGAGAAAAAAACCGTGTAATTTTAATGCTGCGAGTTATGTGCAATAGCGTCCTTCTTCAAAAGGTCCTACGCCAGGCGCACGTCATCCAGAAATGTTATTTTTTACAAATTCCACCCAAAACTTTCGGTGTAAATTTTTTGTCTTTTCTATGGTAAATGTAAATACGAATACGATGTGTTATCTGTCACATTATAATGACATCATAAAATGTTTGATTTATTTTTGTGAAAAGAAACGTATATCTGAAATTAGTATTGTTCCCGATTCGTCTTCGAATATATTGAAATTTTTCGCCGTATTAGCTATACCTAAATAAAATATTTATTTATTTAAGTAATATTGTTTACAATACTTCTTTTATAGTGCAGTTATTTTTCTGGATTGAAGTTTCTCAAAATAGTTCATTATATATAGTTAAAAAAAATATATATATATATACCCTTATAGTATATGTGCGTGTATATATTATTATATATATATATATATACTTATATATATATATATATATATATTATTATATATATATATTATATATATATATATATATATATATAGATATATATATATATATATTTAATATAGGTATATAGTCGGTCACAGCATAACCTAAGTTTATACCCACTGCACGCCACTGGGATTATCCCCCTCTCCTCTCCTTTCATTTCTTAGTTTGTAGAATTGTATATAATTATTTTTTCAATTGATTCAGCCACATTAAAGATTGACATTTAAAAAAATATTGATTGTATTATTTGTATATATCTAATTATTTTATTTGATTACTTACACCAACAAAATATCAAAATGTATAATGTCTATTGTTTTTGGTTTTTCTAAATTATTTGAAAAATTATTTTTAAATATTATTGCAGAAGTTCTTGATTACTCGCAATTATTGGAAAAAAATTTAGAATTGGGCTAGTAGTTATATTTAATTAATTATTAATAATATTTTGTTTACTTTTACATGCTTTACTAATTTCTAATGATTCTAAATTATTTAATTTCAGACCAAAATTATTTATGTGTAAAATATAAAGACTTAAATTTTTATGATGTTTTTATGATCAATGATTTTCAAATTCAGAAAAAAACATTCACAACTCTTACATTGAAATTTCGACCGGTTTTTCCAATACAAAACGCTGTACAATCTTTGCACAACAGTTTATAAACACCTGAATTATTAAATATATTATCTTTATCTTTTGAATTTATGATAAATAACATGGAACGGTTTTTCCGGAACATGTTGGTGTAATTAATCAAATAAAATAAGTAGATATATAAAAAATAATACATCAATATATTTTGTATGTAATTACTAATTTTAAATAATTCTATTTGATCCTCTTTAATTTTATGTATATAATAACTATTTATTTATATTTCATGGAGAATATTAAATCCACCAGTATCAGCGTATTTCTCCCACTCACGTACATCACTACACAGTATATTTTTTTCATCAATTCGAACACTACAATTATTTTTGCTCTTAGTTGATGCCATTGTACGTGCTTTGTTTTGCATAACATGTGGCCTGATTAAAGTAATAGTCTTTATTTATTACTGGTAATTTTTTGTAGGTCTTCCTCTGATCTTATGTTGATAGCTCTACCTTTTTCATTGGCTCTCCCAAATAATTTGCCATTTTTAAACCAAGTAAATTTTATGTTGCACTTTCTGGCATGTTGTTTAGCCTTTCACATAAGTTCCCTGTAGTACGGTGTCAATCTCTCACTGACGTATATTTGCTGGTCCCCCTTACCCACGATATCATTTGAGGTTACATTATGCGTCCTCTTTTTTACTAATTCGTCCCTATTATATTTATTTGAGTTTGTAGCTACCAAGTTAGGTATACCGCTTTGGCAGATATTGTTTTATATTATAAATCACATCGGTGACACAAGTTTAGCGGATATGTTTTGAAGGTAATGCGTATATTCGCGAAAAAATCAGTGTGATTATGCACATCTGCCGAATGCACAATCAGTCTGATGCATGCTTAGTGGATGCTGATGGCGTGTGTATGAAATGCGCTGTGTGAAGGTGCATGACAAGGCTGAGCGGAATGTGATACAGGAGGAATAGAAAGAAGTACTCACAATTAACTCGTTGATTTATTAAAGACACTAAATTTACATGTTGGAGAATTCGTTATACAACAATATATGGAGAGCGAGTTTGAGCGTGGTATCGCGGGCGCGGTCTGTGAGAGAATGACTTGGTACCGGCGGGCTATCTGGTCGGTACTTTGCCGGCGCCTCGGGCTTCTCATTGGGCGGTATCCCTCGAGCGCGATTGGTCCGTTTCGCACGCTCGAGGGACTAGAGTCCGGGCAGGTCTGGCTCCACCACTCCACTTTTGCGAAGAGTAGGAACGCGTCGTGAATGTTCTATCTCTTTCTCATCCAGTGGAATTCCTAATTTTTATCTGTGTCAACAAAGAGTTGTATTCTCAATAGGTATAACTTCTAGGTCTGAAATTTCAATTACTTTGTAGAGGAATTTTTTTCCCGGTCAGCAATTTTGTGTTTAAAACCATTACTTAGAATATCAAGCTTTCTTCAATACCCAGTGCTACTTTTATCTTTTCTTGTATTGTTTTTTGTGTTTTTATTATGTCCTCATACTAAGAGGACACAAATTTAATTGCCTTTTCCAGGCTCTCTAATTTATTGTCAATTATTTTTAGATAATTTAAGCTAAATAAGCTAACATAATTTCCATTTTAGAGTCATTCGAGTCGGTGCCATCCGTGGTAGCTTGCTGCACAACTAAGCTAATGTTGGGGGTTATTTTGCACTTTGAACATTTCCAGGATAATTTATTCGCTCTTGATAGCTTTATTTATAAAAATAATTAGCTTGGGACACGCTTTTTTTCTCAAATAGAATGTTTAAGTTTATACGATACAAAGTTATTTATAACACTCCATATATCTTGACATTGGACCACGACCAAGATGGTGATATTATTTCAAAATAATTGTAAAGTTTGGTACTTAACAAGATCTACTGTTATTTTTTCAATAATGTGAAAAACAAACCCAAAATTCTAAAATTCATTTAAAATTCATTTAAAATTCATTTAAAATTCATTTAAAATACTAAAATTATTTTTTCAATAATGTGAAAAACACACCCAAAATACAAAAATTCATTTTACACTTAAAAAAAGCGATAAAAACTTTGTCATACACATAAAATATGTGCACGACAGTGCATATTCCGCTCAACGAGTAAGAAAAATAGAGGGATGTTTGATATGACGGAATATCAGCTCTAAAACGAAAATAAGAATCGACATCATCATAAAAAATCCCCATAAAAGATAGGTAAATCTGAAATTATCCATGGTAAGTGGCGTATTGTCTGATCCCAGGAGATGACTGCGATTTCTTTTCAGATAAAATTCGTACTTGATAGACCTCCTCCAGTGGTCGAGAAGTCCGCCTTCAAACAGCGAGGTCTGAGACTTTTCCAGAGGTTGGAGCAACGGCAACCCTCTTCGCACCATCAAAGAGAAAAATATTTCAATCACCGGCTCCTTCATCACGTGGGCTAATTCTGCACCGTCCACGGACAGGGTTTCTTCTACCAGAGACTCCGCCACAAACCTCGGACACAGTAGAGCCGTGTCCCTATCGTGAACAATTTTCGAAGACATCGCAGGAGGATCAGAGATGACGAAGAGTTTTTCGGCTAGAAGTTGGCGCACCGAGAGTCGTTGCTTCACATTTTCTTTATCCGGTTCAGTTGTCACGTATTTGCAATGGTCCTTTATACATCCGATCTTCAACCCCGATCGTTGCAGCTGTTCCATGGTATCTATTTCAGAACTATCAGCAACTGCAAGTCTCGTGGTAATGGTTCCAATATAGATATTTGTGACCGCCAAAGCCCAGACACTAAGACCAGCAAAAAATATCCTTTCCTTTGAACTAGTTGGTATTTGGAAAGATGAGTTGCTCACGACGCAGACAATATTCATTATGATCACTACAAGAGCGTTGAATTTTTCTGTACAACTGAACTTCTTATGATCTTTGTGCGATGATGACATATCCTTGTTCACTTTGACCACCGTCCAAGCAATTATATTAAGTACAATGAATAATATGGAAATCTTGGAAACGGTTGCATCTAGTACGCTAAATAAAGTGCCTACGATTTTGATTTGAGGAAGAGCCTTCGGGACAAGTATAACCAGACTAGTTTGTTCCGTGGATTTTAGATACTGAGATTTTTGTAATCCGCTCATTTGGAGGTACTCCTGATTGCCGAAGATATCTGCCAATCCTTCCTCTACGGCCATGATTCCTCCGTCGAGCGTTCCAGCATGATTTTTTTTTTCTCTGGGGAAGCTATATATTGGTGTGAAATTAAAAATTCTCGCGTATTCTTTGATAACTGTGCCTTCATATCCCATAAACCGTATTATTTTCCCCTTATCATCAAAAACTGGTTCACTAAGTAATTTGAAATTGCGCATTGTTACTTTGATTGGATACCCGTTTAGATTTTTAAGTCTGCCTTTCAGGTGTGAGGTCATCAGAATCCAGTCTGCTTTTGTGCTACCTTCAGTGAATCTAAAATTCCTGTACGACAACGATTCTGAGTTATTCTCGATTATGTTATAAGGATTAGCTATGAAAACGTTCAAGGATACACTGGAAGCAGTACCGTACACTAGCGTTGTGTCAACTACTAAAACGTTGAAATAGTACAGTTGTGTCCACGCCTTACGTACAAATTGTTCAGATTCCAAATTCACATGATTAATTGGAGTTAAAATAAGGAATAATTCGTTTCCGTCCTGATTGTGATATCTTTGCCAGATTATTTCTAAAATATTCCAAGCGTCCATTAAATCCTGCGCGTAAATAATGTAGTTTTGTCCTACTCTATTTAAAGGAGTCGTTGTCAACCTGGAAAATACATTGTATAATATTAATAAGTTAGAGGAACAATTTTGGAGAATACTGATTTCTAGAGCAAGTCCTGAAGTTGAGAAAGGAAAACCAAAGCAAGCAAAATGGACAGCCTTTGAAAAGTTTAATTACAAGATTTGGAATAAGAAGATACCTTAAATCTCAAAACACATATATTTATTTTTTTCTTTTTTGCCATCGAAGCAAACACATTTTAGTAAGACATAATAACTTAAAATAAAATAACTCTTTGTTTAACACCACTTTTTTAGTTTAAACCAACTAGTTTCAGCTCACGGCTGAGAAATAAAAAAATTATTAAAATTAAAAAAAACTATATACTTAATAAACACATTGTGTTAATCATGAACTTCCACTCTGTAAATGAAACAACGCTTATTTTATTTATTAATTTATTAAAGGATTTGTGTTATTAAAAGACAAGAAATGTTGTGCTTACTTAATTACGGATATTTCACGTATTTTATAACCGTCCGAATTCAGGCAGTTTCCTGGGATATTCTGCCGTGTACATCTGACAACTCTGACCGACATTTCGGATCCCATCATGCAGGGATAATGTGATGAATGTGCGTTGATTTTAATTATTAACAATATTCTAATACCTATATATAACAATATGCTACAAGATACATGATGGTGACAGCAAAACTACTTAGATGTCTTCAGAGTCTACATCTGACAGCGTTTGATATTAAAAAGAAACGATTTGATTCCATTCCTGAAATAAACACTTACCTCGCGCTGATTTTCTTCCGAAAGACTTGCAAGTTGCATTGGTTTTGAGATATTTGAAGAACGACGTCCATTACCGCATCATGTTGTGTCTCCTCGGACGAACACACGCTGATCGTATGACCTTTGAATAAAATACAGATGAGACTCGTCCAAACGCTGAATAGGGTCTGGTTCCCTTGGTAAGGATCGTAATGAAATCCACTTAATTCTTCCAACATTGTACGTCCGTATCAAGCTATCGATTTTTTGTTGTATTTATTTTCGTCTTCTAAAATTCACAAAGTCGCAGACGATGCATGTTGAAGGTATGACTGAATGCATATGGATCAATTTATTATATGTACATAAATTCGCAGAGGTAAATTACTTTTGCATATTTTATTTGTCAAATAAGGGAAAATTATTTTTCCATTAGCATATTAATAGCACGTCGCGACTGTCACTGAAGAAATATTTTCAAATCAATCAACAAATGTATATCTCTCTATACATATTCATAAAACTCAACGTCTGCCTGTTTGTCTGTTCTCTTGCAGCAGAAACTTGGCCGGTAGATTTCAGCTTATGTTATGAATCTAAAATGTCTAAGCAACCATGACCTAATTATCAATAGTTATGGAGTTATGCAATATCAAAATTTGCATTTTTTCCAATTTTTCTGACTTATTTTTAACAAAACGTTGAATTATTTTATTTAATGCTTATTATTTAAGCGTCAGTCATCTTTAATTTTGTAATCAAAACATTCAATTATATCGAAAAATACTTATTTTCAGACGGATCTGTTGTATAACCCACGGGACCATGTTCTTGGATTATGCCAACATCATTTCGAACGATAAATGAACCTGTTATTTCACCCGGCAAAGGTTGAATTAAAATCGCTGTGTTTTTTTTCACTTTGTCGGCAATAGTTATTCCAATTTGGTTCCGGGAAGAGATTTTATAGTCGGGTAGACATTGATCAGTCTTTTTTCAGAGTTAGAACGAACACCATCCGTGGACAGAGATTCTTCCAACATCGACTCCCCTGTAGACCTCGGACACACTAGAGCCGTATCTCTATCGTGTGCGACTCTCAGAGTTATTTCAAAAGAATCGTAGATTGGAAAAGGTTTTTTGGATGTATGCATGCAGAGTGAACTTATGATAACGTTAGCAAATCGAAAGTGATGGGTTCGAGAGAGAAGAAAGAATGACTAAATGTGATGCAATTGTAAACAACGAATGCTTAGAACAAGCGAATGAGTTTGTGTACTTGGGAATTACTGGGTAGACTGCGGGTAACAGAGTAAATGGTGCTCTGAATGCCATTATGGCCAATAAGAACCTGTCAAAAGAAGCAAGACTAGCGATACATAATGGCGTTCTAGTGCCAACTCTGATGTATGGAAGTAAATCCTGTAATTGGATAAAAAGGAATGAATGTAGACTGAATGCGGTGGAAATGCAGTCACTAATACGCTTTGTGGAAAATCTTTGGTCAACAGAGTGAGAATGAACAAATTAAAAGTGAATGTAATGCTGGCTGTAGTGTGGTAGATAGAATTAAAAAAGTAGTACTGGGATGGTTTGGTCATGTAGAACGTATGAGTGAGTAAAGAATGGTTAGGAAAATATATATATTTTATTTTTTTTATTGTTTATTTACATTTAGATTAGTTAATACAAGATACTAAAAACTGCCACACTAGGTAAAAACCTGTTCTGTGGCAGTTATTCTCATATGGTATTTATGTAGTAGTAAAAAATGACAATTAAAGAATCTAAATCTAAAAGAAAATAAATAGGTAAAGAAAATATACATACAAAATCAAGATAAAAATTTAAAGTAAATCATAGGAATAAATCTAAGAGAATAGAAAAGAAAATACACATACAAAATTAAGATAAGAATTTAAGTACAAAAATAAATATTATATTATAGTATACTATAAATTATATAAATAGTTTTTGCCAATTCAGAGGTCAAGGGCGGATCACTTCTTCAGCATACCTTCTACTTGATATTTTTATAAACTTAGTAATATGATGTTTAAAAGGTTTGTGTAGAGTTATTTCTTTAGTTTCATTAGGTAACTTATTGAAAACAAGCGGGGCAGTGAAATTAAATTGTCTTTGCCCAAAAGACGTTTTCCTTTTAGGTACCTCGAAATTAATTGCATTTGCCAACCTTGTAACCCGTGTTTGTTGTGTACGATTAAAATTTACTTTGTCCTTGTGGAATTTTATAAGTATGGTTTTAAAGTATAATTGTGTCGGGTCAAGAACGTTAAATATTCCAAACAAATCATCTGAAGGCATCTGAAATATGGGGCGAGTGTTGAAGGCAAGAGGAATAGAGGGCGTCCGCGAAAGACCTGGCACGATCAGATACTACAAGTATTGGAGAATGACCATGTTAAAAGCTTCAACAACTGTGAATGTAGCGGAAGCAAATGTGATGTGTCAAGTTAGAAGAATATGGCGTTCTATCCAATCTGCCTACCCATGCGGAAAACGATATGATGGTTAGTTAAAAATTATCGGTGGTAACACTGCGCTCAAGCTCTTGCTAATATCATGTTGGCGTCACCCTCGTCGCGTGACGCTCTTGTATTTATAGGTAAATTCCTTCAAGATTTTACAATAATTGCCTAGATAATTCGAGAGACTTGTGGAAATTTCCAGAGATTACGAGATACTTGTGGAGCGTTCTAAACGATTCCAAATTGTTGTTATCAGCATAAACGAGTGATAAATTTCGAGAGGCTCCGACAGCGCGCAACCTCTCCCGGTTTTTAACATGACAAACCGGCCGTTCAACGCATGTTGCTACGGCCGCCTCTCCGTGGAGCGTCAAAAAGTTGCTATAAATATATACTAGGGCTTAGCAAAGTTGCGAACCAATGTTCCGTCATTTTTGACGGTTTAGGATAATTGTGTTAAACATAAAATTATTGTTAAAACTTTGAAATTGGTGTATCTGATTGACCGAGCTTCGCTGTTTACTCCCTTTATTTTAACTCGTGGCGTCTGATTGATTGATTGATTGATGAAAAAACTTTGGATCAATTTTTAACCCTTTTCCCGTGATCCAATCGAGCTGAAACTTTGCGATGATCAAAAAGATCTATCAAATTTTCGTTAAAACAAATTAATAATTATAGTATAATTTTTAACCCTTTTCCCGTGATCCAATCGAGCTGAAACTTTGCGGTGATCAAAAAGATCTATCAAATTTTCGTTAAAACAAATTAATAATTATAGTATAATTTTGAATTTTCAAATTTTTAATGTTTTTTTCATACAACTGAGTAAGTTGTATGAAAAGACTGCGACGCGTCTGGTAGACACGAAAACTGATATAATTTTGGATTTTTGGAAATTTTTTACTACTCCCTTTCGTAGCGTCGCCCGACCGAAGCCCAACGCGTAGGTTAAGCGCCAAACCAGTTTCCACTAGTAAATGAGAAAGGGAGTATAATAAAAACTTGGTTTTTATGGGTTAGTTTTTTAATAATGATGCTACCTTTATCATTTTACTTTTGAAAATTATAAATGTTCGGAACTCCTAAAAATAACAAATTCAACAAAATAATTTCCTAGAGACGACAGTATATCGCTAATCGCTGCTTATTATCAAAAACGGCCTATTTCAAAGTAGGTACCTCATTTTAATTTAAGTTTGATTCCATTCCAATGTTTACCGTGAGTAAAACACCATTTTATTTAGCATTAAGATGGCCGCTTTGAGCTCTTATGTGACTGGTCGGATTTCGGCGCCATTTTTAATCACTATCGAATAAAACTGATTTTTGAATTAAATCATTATCGTCGTCATTGGGTTATTCATGATAGGCAACGATATATACTGTACGATATATACGATATATATTACATGAATTGCGGGTTAAATATTACAAGATTTGATCAATTATCATTCCTCCTTTTCGCGATTTGGGAACAAGCCGTATTAAATACGGTTCTGACAATCTATTGGTATCGAAAGGGAAAACATAAGGCCGGCCGCACTTTGGATAGGGCTGGTATTAAAATAAGTTGGCGTTAAATGTAAGAAACGTAATTTTTATTACAGAACTACGATTTTTTCAATTCAGTGCTTTAGAGTACCAACAATTCCACCAGTCACACAAAGTATACAATTTTTTACTGTATGTGTTACGTTTGTAAACATTATTTTCCGCATGGGCAAGTTCCTTTATACAACAAGCAACCCTTGGATCGGATAACAGAGTTGTCGGATATTAGAATCCTATACCGGATCCTCGTTCTTCCATCCGGTCACCCCTTAATCCGTCGAGATGTATGACCCCGCCACCACCGCCGAATCCGCCCGTTAAACTGATCTCGATAAACGGCTCGTCGGGGGATATTCCGAAGAGGGACAAATTAGGATATCAGCCGAAGACGCCATCTACTTGGATGACGTTGCAAACATTCTTCATTTTCTGTTTAAAATAATCTTATAAGATCTTAAGTTTGAGATCTAATTTATGTGTAGCGGACGCCTGCTGCCATCTGTGGATTGTTAAGTACGTCATAGCCGAGACGCTCGACACTGAGTGACCACAATGCACTGGCCGCCTGCACCGTCGAGTAACCGACAGCCGCCGCTAGCTCGCACGTCTTCGGCTTGTCACTCACCACCCACCAAACCAAGTTGGAAACAAATTATCATTCTCAAAAGATGAGGAAAAGCATAGATGTCTCTAAACTCCAAGAGATAATACACACTTTCAATACCACATTGGGCGGGGTCGCTTCCTTCATATATATATATATATATATATATATACTGGATATATATACTCATCTATACGGATATAATCAGCCCTCAGGATTGATACAGACTTCAAGGGATGCTGCGAAACCAGGACCTGCATCTTAATTTTAATTTAATTTTGGTTTTACTCCCTTTATATTAACTCGTGGCGTCTGCTTGCTTGCCGGGTAAAAAAAATTTGGATCGATTTTTAACCCTTTTCCCGTGATCCAATCGAACTGAAACCTTGCAAGCAGACTCGTGGCGACGATCAAGAAGATCTTTCAAATTTTCGTTAGAAAAATATAAAAATTATAGTATAATTTTGGATTTTTAGAAATTTTAATATTTTTTAAATTGGAATCATTACAAAACTTTGATTACTAGCAATGCGGCGGCCCGATAACGTCGCGGAATATTTTCTAAATTTGAATTACTCCATCGGTATAAATAATAAGTACTTCACTACGAATGTCGAAAATCTGAATTGACTGACAAATGTTTTTAGAATTTAATCTTCAAAGCATGAAGTTTCTTATCAAAGCTCAAAACATCTGCATTTTAGAAATATATTAAATTACTGTAAGTTTAGTGTTATGTTATATGTTTTAATTCGTCTTTAATTGTTGTTATATTTTACAAAGGAAGGGTGTATAATAAAAACTTGGTTTTTATGGGTTACTTTTTTTTATTCTTTAATATAGAGACCGTCAACAGGTCATTGACGACCCTAATAGATGGTCATTTAGTGACTTGAGAGTACAAGTTTGAATATTTTGTGAACATTTGAATATGATGATATATAATACACTTATTACACTTTTTACGGTTAGTTAATAATTAATAATGAAAAATAATAAATGATAACATATATAAATACAAAAATATCGCAGATCAATAAGTAGTTCAATATATACATATATATCTAAATGTGGAGACCTGTAATTGGCCATCTATATTGTATCAATGTTTTCTATGCTTTTTTTGTGCTGTTGGTCTTCCATGAACATTAAATAAATAAATATATAAATAAATAAATATTTTTACATACAATTTTTTTACGTAAATATACATCGCAAATCAATATTTTTTTTAAATAAAAAATCAATTTTTTGCAATGTCACACTTCTGATTTGGTTACACATATTGTTTTTAACAATATAGGTAAATAATTGTCGCACAACTTCTCGTTCTTTTATAGAAGTTATTGTTATCCGTAAATATTTCAATTGTTATTATTCTTGGATATACATTGTTGTAGTCTTTTGTAACATTTAATTTTTCTTTTCAATATTCAATCGTACCGACTTTTGTTGTATAGTGAGGTCGACATTATAAATTATAGATATATTGTATATTATGTATTCTTTTTTCAGCACCTTGAGAAGTTTTGCAGATACCTCATCACAGTCGAACTAATTATTTTTTTATCTGTTTACAGAATTCAAACCAAAATACGAATTGGCAAAACTAAAACAAGGATCTAGTATTAACAAATTAAAGACAAAGAACGGAAAATATTATAACAATAATTGATGGGATACCAACACATGATAATTATTTTTTTTATTTTGTATATTTTTGGCTAATTACATTTTTAATTATTCAAACTTTGTAACACATTGACAAGGCACTTACAATTGCACTTGATCAATACTTATATATTTACATATTTTAGTAATTTGTGAAGAGCCTCAACATACAGATTGATTAAAAATTTGTTTCTTCATAATTTACCTTAAATTTATTTAACTTTAATTTTTTATAAGAATTAAAATTTTACTTGAATTTCGAATTAAATTAAAATCTTACTTTGATTTTAACTTGGAGTGACATTAGATGCTACTTTAACTTTCATTTATTTATACATTTTTAAGGATGTTCAGAAACACATTTCGATCCGGAAATTAAATTTGATTTGTCAACTTTTTTTTTTTTTAACAAGCCTCTTTGGTTGACAATAATGGAAGAAAAATCTGGACTGATTTTGGATAACGATGTATTGTAACATTGCCCACATATCTCACATGGTTTCTGTATACTAAAAAATTACGACTTCTAAATGGTTTCTGCTTTTATACTTAATTTGACTTGTAAATACTTCTCCCATAACTCGAGCTTTGGCCCATATTATGGGGAATATAATGTCTTTAAAGTGTTATAACATAGAATCAATTTATTATAAAATAAACATTATGTATCTACATCTACTGTATAAATAAATAAAAAATTTAATAAAATAATACTAGTATTTATTTTACATTATATTCATCACGTCAAAAATTACAAAGCGTTCAATATCATATTTTATTATTGTTGTCCAGAGATGATGGTTATTGTAGCGCAAACCAATGAGAATACTCTCGAGAATCGACTAAAATATTACGAAAGACGAAAATTGATTAGCAGTCACTACCAGATTCAAAGCGGCCGCCATAGCAGCAAGCAAACAGCAATGGCCGCTAGCGGCAACTATAGGCCACGCAGCGGCCCAGACAGCCGCCCTTATGGTAATATTTATTTCAAGACTTAAATAATTATAGTGACATAAACAATAAAAGATTAAGTTTAATAATGACTCCTTTCCAACTGGCTCCATTGATTTTATAATATTATACTTACAAAGATGCAAAGGTCATTAACCTAATCTCCGTGAGATCTATTTAAATATTACTTAAATGGTTCAGACATGAAATAAGGGTTTAACAACCCCATTCAAAAAGAATTTCTTAATAAAAATAATTAGCTTGGGACAGGCTTTTTTCTCAAATAGAATATTTATGTTTATACGATTCAAATTTATTTAACACTACGTATATCTTGACATTGGACCACGATGGTGATATTATTTCAAAAAATTTTCAAAGTTTGGTACCTAACAAGGTCTATTATTATTTTTTCAATAAACTGAAAGACACACCATAAATACTAAATTCATTTTCAGCTTATAAAAAACGATAAAAACTTTGTCAATATGTGCACGACAGTGCATATTCCGCTCAGCAAGTAAGAACAATATAGGGAAGTTTGATATGACGGAATATCAGCTCTAAAAAGAAAATAAGAATTGACATCATCATAAAAAATCCCCATAAAAGATAGGTAAATCTGAAATTATCCATGGTAAGTGGCTTATTGTCTGATCCCAGGAGATGACTGCGATTTCTTTTCAGATATAACTCGTACTTGATAGACCTCCTCCAGTGGTCGAGAAGTCCGCCTTCAAATAGCGAGGTCTGAGACTTTTCCAGAGGTTGGAGCAACGGCAACCCTCTTCGCACCATCAACGAGAAAAATATTTCAATCACCGGCTCCTTCATCACGTGGGCTAATTCTGCACCGTCCATGGACAGGTTTTCTTCTACCAGAGACTCCGCCATAAACCTCGGACACAGTAGAGCCGTGTCCCTATCGTGAACAATTTTCGAAGACATCGCAGGAGGATCAGAGATGACGAAGAGTTTTTCGGCTAGAAGTTGGCGCACCGAGAGTCGTTGCTTCACATTGTCTTTATCCGGTTCAGTTGTCACGTATTTGCAATGGTCCTTTATACATCCGATCTTCAACCCCGATTGTTGCAGCTGTTCCATGGTATCTATTTCAGAACTATCAGCAACTGCAAGTCTCGTGGTAATGGTTCCAATATAGATATTTGTGACCGCCAAAGCCCAGACACTAAGACCAGCAAAAAATATCCTTTCCTTTGAACTAGTTGGTATTTGGAAAGATGAGTTGCTCACGATGCAGACAGTATTCATTATGATCACTACAAGAGCGTTGAATTTTTCTGTACAACTGAACTTCTTATGATCTTTGTGCGATGATGACATATCCTTGTTCACTTTGACCACCGTCCAAGCAATTATATTAAGTACAATGAATAATATGGAAATCTTGGAAACGGCTGCATCTAGTACGCTAAATAAAGTGCCTACGATTTTGACTTGAGGAAGAGCCTTCGGGACAAGTATAACCAGACTAGTTTGTTCCGTGGATTTTAGATACTGAGATTTTTGTAATCCGCTCGTTTGGAGGTGCTCCTGATTGCCGAAGATATCTGCCACTCCTTCCTCTACGTCCAAGATTCCTCCGTCGAGTGTTGCAGCATCAATTTTTTTTCCTCTGGGTAGGCTATATATTGGTGTGAAATTAAAAATTCTCGCGTATTCGTTGATAACTGTGCCTTCATATCCCATATACAGTATTATTTTCCCCCTTTCACCAAAAACTGGTTCACTAAGTAATTTGAAATTGCGCATTGTTACTTTGATTGGATACCCGTTTAGATTTTTAAGTCTGCCTTTCAGGTGTGAGATCATCTGAATCCAGTCTGCGCTTGTGCCACCCTCAGAGAATCTAAAATTCCTGTACGACAACGATTCTGAGTTATTCTCGATCACGTTATAAGGATGAGCTATGAAAACGTTCAAGGATACACTGGAAGCAGTACCGTACACTTGCGTTGTGTCAACTACTAAAACGTTGAAATAGTACAGTTGTGTCCATGCCTTACGTACAAATTGTTCAGATTCCAAAATCACTTGATTTATTGGAGTTAAAATAAGGAATAATTCGTTTCCGTCCTGATTGTGATATCTTTGCCAGATCATTTCTAAAATATTCCAAGCGTCCATTAAATCCTGCGCGTAAATAATATAGTTTTGTCCTACTCTATTTAAAGGAGTCGTTGTCAACCTGGAAAATACATAGTATAATATTTATAAGTTAGAGGAACAATATTGGAGAATTCTGATTTCTAGAGCAAGTCCTGAAGTTGAGAAAGGAAAACCAAAGCAAGCAAAATGGACGGCCTTTGAAAAGTTTAATTACAAGATTTGGAATAAGACGATACCTTAAGGCGATCGTCTAGCAGAATGAGCAAATTTCACCATTTTTTGTCATATCTTCTCTCGCGTTTTTTATTACATTTTTGTATGGAAATATCTCATTTTAAAATTTATTCATCAGGTTACATATATTTTAAATACGAATATCTTATTGAAATGTCACAAATTAAATTATATAATTTATTAATAAATTACCAAACCTTCGATGTTTTAAAAATGAAGAAAATTACTCGACTTTATGGACCTTTTATGACTGAACTACGTGTTGAGATGTCTTTTTTATTCAATAATATTACAAAGTGAATGATTATCTTAAATTTATTACAATTATAGAAAAATCTGTTAGTTTGTTTACATGCAATTTATGTTTTAAAAAGCACTGTTTATTAATTTATTTTTATTTTTTGTGTATGTTTTTTTCAATCCTTTTAAAATAGTTTATAACTTTTTTCTTTAATAAATTAAAGGAATAGACATTATTATTTTAAAATTCATACAAAAAAAATTAAAAAATTATTCTCGATTTCAGATTTTAGCTATTTAATCAAGGCACTGCGTATTGTGCCATAAATATATTGCGTCTTGATTAAATATCTAAAATCAGGAATATCGACAAAGATTTTGATTGTTTTTTGTTTTTATTGTAAAATTATATTATCTATTCTTTTGACTATAGAAGTAAAAAAGTTGTCAACCATGTAAAAAGAGTTGAAAAAACCCACAAAAAATATAATATTTTTAAAAAACAGTATTTTTTAAAACATAAATTGAATGTAAACAAACTAACAGATTTTGCTATAATTGTAATAAATTTAAGATAATCGTTTACTTTGTAATATTATTGAATAAAAAAGATTTCTCAACACGCCGTTCAGTCATAAAAGGCCCACAAAGTGGAGCAATTTTCTTCATTTTTAAAAAATCGATGGTTTGGTAATTTATTAATCAATTATTTAATTTAGTTTATGATATTTTCATGAGATATTCGTATTTAAAATATATGTAACCTGATGAATAAATTTTAAAATTAGATATGATATGATAAAAATATGATAAAAAACGCAAGAGAAGATATGAGAAAAAATTGTGAAATTTGCTCATTCTGCTAGACGATCGCCTTAACATCTCAACACACTTTTTTTTTTCTTTTTTTGTCATCGAAGCAAACACATTTTAGTAAGACATAATAACTTAAAATAAAATAACTTTTTGTTTAACACCACTTTTTTGAGTTTTAAACCAACTAGTTTCAGCTCACGGCTGAGAAATTAAAAGAACATTAAAATTAAATAAAAACTATATACTTAATAAACACATTGTGTTAATCATGAACTTCCACTCTGTAAACGAAACAACGCTTAATTTATTTATTAATTTATTAAAGGATTTGTGTTATTAAAAGACAAGAAATGTTGTGCTTACTTAATTACGGATATTTCACGTATTTTATAACCGTCCGAATTCAGGCAGTTTCCTGGGATATTCTGACCGACATTTCGGATCCCATCATGCAGGGATGATGTGATGAATGTGCGTTGATTTTAACTATTAACAATATTCTAATACCTATATATAACAATATGCTACAAGATACATGATGGTGACAGCAAAACTACTTAGATGTCTTCAGAGTCTACATCTGACAGTGTTTGATATTAAAAAGAAACGATTTGATTCCATTCCTGAAATAAACACTTACCTCGGGCTGATTTTCTTCCGAAACACTTGCAAGTTGCATTGGTTTTGAGATATTTGAAGAACGGCGTCCATCACCGCATCATGTTGCGTCTCCTCGGACGAGCACACGCTGATCGTGTGACCTTTGAATAAAAGACAGATGAGACTCGTCCAAACGCTGAATAGGGTCTGGTTCCCTTGGTAAAGATCGTAATGAAATCCACTTATTTCTTCCAACATTGTACGTCCATATCAAGCTATCGATTTTGTGTTATATTAATTTACGTCTTCTAAAATTCACAGAGTCGCAGACGATGTATGTTGAATGTGTGACTGAATGCATATGGATCAATTTATTATGTGTACGTAAACTTATAGAGGTAAATTACTTTTCCATATTTTATTTGTCATATTAATGGAAAATTATTTATCCATTAGCATATTAATAGCCAGTTGCGACTGTCACTGAAGAAATATTTTCAAATCAATCAACAAATCTACATCTCTCTATATACATAAAACTCAACGTCTGCATGTTTGTCTGTTCTCTATATTTTTTTTTATTTAAAATATAATAGAAACCTGAAAAGGATAACATTTTTTCCATGATTCAATATAGGAATATAATTATAATATAATTTAGATACAAAATCAATTTTTTATAATTGGCCGAGTTTTAGCATTTTTGTCACATCTGTTTTGAATGTGTCAGTAGTCAGTTTTTTGGTCGGTTGTGGTAGGTCGTTGTATAGTTTTAATCAGTTGCAAATTAGTCGTGATTGTCCTATTTTTGTTTTGGCGTGTGTTATGTGATAGTTTTGAGCTGTTCTAGTGTTGTGTTGGTGTTTTTCGTGTATTTTGTGTAATTTTATGTCTTCGTCTTGTATTTCGTCATTTGCTAGTTTGTGGATGATTTTAAGTGTTTCAATTTTTGTAATGCTTTCAATGTTTAATTGTTGTGTTATACGGCATACAGTTTCAGTTGGTGTTAGGTATTTCAGATCATAGACCATTTTTACTGTTTTGTTTTGCTGTTGTTGGAGTCTCTTTAGGTTAGTTTTGTTTCCGGTTCCCCAGAAGGGTATCAAATATCCAATTCTACTCTTGACGCATGCCTGGTCATCAGAATTTTTACGGTCTTCGGTGTGATTTCGTGTATTTTGTGGAAAAGGCTGGTCAGTTTAGTCATTGAGTCAATTACTTTTGAATAATAATAATAATCGACCTTTGACCGAACTTATTCAAATTTTGCATATTAGCTCTTTTGGACCCTGCGCAAAACAAAGGCAACATCCCTTGCCACCCATCCCAACCCCGCAATATAAATGTTTTTGTATTGAATTCCGTGCATTCCAAATTCGGCATTGTTACTTTTTAGGACACTGATAAAGACGTAGATACTCTCTCCAATCTGTTTCCCGATATAAAATTGTTTTATATCATGTTGAATGTTGGTAAGTTACTCCTTAGGATCCTGCACGAAACGTAGACACCCCCCTCCCCCGGTGTATACAAATGAGTAATGCACGTATATTGATAGCTACACAAATTTAGCTGATAATAATAATTGCATCATTTATATAGCGCCGTTTTCGTGAGTACACATCTCGCCTACCTATATTATAAATGCTCCAAACACGATGTACGCAAGCACATTTATATCGCCAGTTTAAAAAAATTAAAAAATCAAGATAAAAATGTTATAGAATCGAGATGGAGAGATTATTTTAAAATACGTTAAGATAATATGAACAATATCTAAATGTACAGATTGGATCATATTAAAATGTGTAGAAATATCATATACATTATTTAATATTCAAGTCACTTCAAGAAAAGAAGAAATCAATGTGTGTATTTTCTTAAATCAATTTTATTTTTTTGTGCTGGCAAGTATATTGATTTTGAAGTTGAAGTAACTGCGATGTACGAGTATATCGGTCAACGGTCATATTCATTTCCAGGTTATAATATTCGTGAATTTATTTGTTAAACAAACAAACTAAAAGTTTTGATGTTATATTTATGCATTTACGCTATACGCGAATGAATTTGAAATGAAATGCTAAACTGCGACCTATGTCATAAATTTTGTATATCGTTTGTCTTTGTATGACTATGCACTACTGTTTTACAATGAAAATAAATGTGTTTTGCATTTGCGACATTTGTATACATTTGCATTCGATACATTTTTCTTTAAATTTTCATCAAGAATATTCCTTTAGAAAAGGGGTTTGCTTCGTTTAAAGAAATGTGTAACGGACAGGATAAATAAATAAATAAATAAATATAGCTTTATTCCAGAATGTGGGGAGGTTCGTGCAATCCCACACATTCCATATAAAAGAAAATACACACATTAAAAATATTATATAAAACAAAAGAGAAATAGTAAAATCATATAAAATAGAAGAGAAGTATTAAAAGTAATCAAAAGAAATATATGGTAAAATATCGGCTTTAGCGAGCGATGGCAAGTCAATTATGCGGGGCCAGTATCTTTCTCCAGTGTGCATCGATGCTGGATGCTGGAGTAAGACGGGCTTCCAGGATAAGGATATTTCCGGAGCTGTGTATCCTTTCCCTCATCCCTGCCACCCTGGATCTTATGAGGGCTGCAAAGTTGGGAACACGCCCCTCAGTGAACATACCGGAAGCGCTGCAATATCTGGGAAGGCCAAACATCATACGAAAGGCGTTGTTATATTGTATGCGAAGTCTTTCTATGCTGCTCTTTTTATAATTTGTCCAGAGTTCACATGTATATAACGTTGCACAGAAGGCAAGGAAGAGCGTTCTTTTTACAGCGGTGCTACAAAGACGAAACCTTCTACACAGCATATTCGCTTTCACACTGAGAGCTCGTCTTTGCCTGTCAATATCGTCGTCGTCCATTAGATTATTTGTAATTATGTGTCCTAGATATTTTGTTCTTTCGGTCACCTTCAGGACCACACCGTTCAGAGTAACTGGAGGAATACTTGTTGGGCCCTGACCATACTTTATAACCAACAAAATGGCGACCCTGATAAGGGCCTTTCACGGAAGATGGCGAAGGCGAACTCCATGGCTCGCTGCTGTCGCCGCTCAAGGCGGACCTGTGACGTCATCATAAACTCGGGCGACTAGGCGGGACGCCGGTGCGTCATCAAGAGACGGTGCCTGTGCATTGATAAATTTGTATGCAAATTTATAGGAATAAAATAAAAGGGTTGTGACATGTTTTTTGATGTAAAATTGTGAAATATTATTGTTAAACATCAATGTAACATTCAATACCCCATGTTGCCATGGTATTTTTGTATTTTATTATATTTCTCTCATTTGGGTTCATAATGTTTATATTTATATCTCCCACGAGGAAAATTTTTTCCTCTTTTTTAATTTCGGAGAGTAGTTTTTTCATGTCATCTTTAAAAAGTTGAAGATATGAAGAAATCTGTTCAGATTCAATCTATTCAGCAACATTATAGATTGACATTTTTAAAAAATATTGATCGTATTATTTGTATATATCTACTTATTTTGTTTGATTAATGACACCAACATATCAGGATGTTGTATAACTATCAAAATATCAAAATGAATAATATCTATTGTTTTTGGTTTTTCTAAATTATTTGAAAAATTACTTTTAAATATTATTGCAGAAGTTCTCGATTGCTCGCATTTTTTTTAGATATATATATTTTTTATATACATATTTTATATTATTATTATATATTATAATTTTAGAATTGAGCTAGTAGTTAAATTTAATTGATTATTAGTAATATGTTGTTTAATATTACATGCTTTACTAATTTCTAATGATTCTAAATTATTCAATTTAAGAGCAAAATTAATTATGTGTAAAATAGGAAGTCCTAATTTTTTTATCAAAACCGTGATCATTTTCTAATAAATGATTTTAAAATTCAGAAAAAACATGATTATTCAGACATCTTAAGGGGGGGGTAAGGTTTTAAACTTCTTTTTTTTGCATTTTAATTTTAATTTTTTAAATGAATGTATAACATTGCAAGAATATTGTGTCAAAATTTCAAGTCAATCGGAGCAAAATTGACTAAATTATGAACATTTGAGCGATACCAGACTGATTTTCTATACCTGCTCGGGCAGCTAAGAGACGCGCTCACCTGAGGACTACCGGACGTGCTATTTGTATTGGAAGAGTTTTGCGTAGACAAGGACAAAAAGATGCTGATGATGAAATCTCTTTGCTGTGTGAACATGGCATCGACGATTATGTGTAAGTACAAAATAAGTGTTGAGTTTTATTTTGAATTTTACAGTGTGCAAAACTTTAAAGCGTGTTCCCCACATCTCACGTTTTCAAAGTCGGTGTCCATCATAACTTCAAAACTACTGCACCGATCCTTTTGAAATTTTGAAAACTATTTCTGTACATACTTTACAAGGTAACGCTGGAGACTTTTTTTCAAATTTGTTATTAATTTTTATTTTTTAATAACAAATTAGTCGATATTTTTCGCAATAAATCGCGTTTTTCCCTTCAAAGTGTTCCAAAAAATTGAAATTTCAAAAAACCCTCTCAGTGTTACCTGGGAATCTAACGAATGAACTTTGATTATTTGATTTCAGATGATCTAGCACCAAGTTATGATGGACACCGCAATTCTACTTTTTTCCGAGACACGTCCGAATAATTGCTGCCATTGCCGTATTTTTTAATATTTCGTCTTGAAAATTTTACACAATATTCTTCAAATGTCATACTTTAACGTACTATTGATTTTAATAAAGAGATTTTAACTGTGTCGTCACAAAAAATTCACAAAAACATACCTTTTTTTGTACGAATTAACCTTACCCCCCCCTTAAATGCTCTTTAACCCTTACATTGAAATTTCGACCGGTTTTTCCAATATAAAACGCTGTACAATCTTTACACAACAGTTTATGAAGAAATGAATTGTTAAATATATTATCTTTATCTTTTGAATTAATGACAAATGACATGGAAAGGTTTTTCCCAAACATGTTGGTGTAATTAATCAAATAAAATAATTAGATATATACGAATAATACAGTCAATATATTTTGTATATAATTACTAATTTTAAATAATTCTATTTGATCCTCTTTAATATTGACTTCGGTAAGGATTATAATTTGAATTTTATGTATATAATAACTATTTATTTCGATACTGCATTGATCCAAAAATGTTTGAATTGATCTTACATTAACATGGAGAATATTAAATCCACCAGTATCAGCATATTTCTCCCACTCACGTACATCACTACACAGAATGTTTTTTTCATCAATTCGAACAGTATAATTATTTTTGCTCTTAGTTGATGCCATTGTTTTGCATAACATGTGGTCTGATTAAAGTAATAGTGTTTATTTATTACTGGTAATTTTTTGTAGATCTTTCTCTGATCTAATGTTGATAGCTCTACCTTTTTGCATCGGCTCTCCCAAATAATTTGCCATTTTTAAACCAAGTAAATTTTATGTTGCACTTTCTGGCACGTTGTTTAGCCTTCCCCATAAGTTCCTTGTAGTACGGTGTCAATCTCTCACTGACGTATATTTGCTGGTCTCCCTTACCCACGATATCATTTGAAGTTACATTATGCCTCCTCTTTTTTACTAATTCGTCCCTTTTATATTTGTTTGAGTTTGTAGCTACCAAGTTAGGTATACCGCTTTGGCAGATATTGTTTTATATTATAAATCACATCAGTTTCACAAGTTTAGCGGCTATTTTTTGAAGGTAATGCGTATATTCGCGAAGAAATCAGTGTGATTATACATACACATCTGCCGAAAGCACAATCAGTCTGATGCATGTTATGTGGACGCTGAAGGCGTGCGTATGAAATGTGCTGCATGAAGGTGCATGACAAGGCTGAGCGGGATGTGATACAGGATGGATAGAAAGAAGTAATCAAAATTAACTAGTTGATATATTGAAGACACTAAATTTACAAGTTGGAGAATTCGTTATACAACAATATATGGAGAGCGAGTTTGAGCGTGGTATCGCGGGCGCGGTCGGTGAGAGAATGACTTGGTACCGGCGGGCTGTCTGGACGGTATCTTGCCGCCTCGGGCTTCTCATTGGGCGGTATCCCTCGAGCGCGATTGATCCGTTTGGTACGCTGGAGGGACTAGAGTCCGGGCAGGTCTGGCTACACCACACCGCTTTTGCGAAGAGTAGGAACGCGTCGTGAATGTTCTATCTCTTTCTCATCAGTGGAATTCCTAATTTTTATCTGTGTCAACAACGATTTGTATTCTCAATAGGTATAACTTCTAGGTCCATAACTTCTAATCCATTTAGATTTTTAAGTCTGCCTTTCAGGTGTGAGGTCATCTGAATCCAGTCTGCTTTTGTGCTTCCTTCAGTGAATCTAAAATTCCTGTACGATAACGATTCTGAGTTATTCTTGATTACGTTATAAGGATTGGCAATGAAAACGTTCAAGGATACACTGGAAGCAGTATCGTACACTAGCGTTGTGTCAGCTACCAAAACGTTGAAATAGTACAGTTGTGTCCACGCCTTACGTACAAATTGTTCAGATTCCAAATTCACATGATTAATTGGAGTTAAAATATGGAATAATTCGTTTCCGTCCTGATTGCGATATCTTTGCCAGATTATTTCTAAAATATTCCAAGCGTCCATTAAATCCTGCGCGTAAATAATGTAGTTTTGTCCTATTCTATTTAAAGGAGTCGTTGTCAACCTGGAAAATACATAATATTAATAAGTTAGAGGAACAATTTTGGAGAATTCTGATTTCTAGAGCAAGTCCTGAAGTTGAGAAAAGATAACCAAAACAAGCAAAATGGACAGCCTTTGAAAAGTTTAATTACAAGATTTGGATTAAGACGATACCTTAACATCTCAACACACATATATTTCTTTTTTTCTTTTTTTCACACCAAGCAAACACATTGTGGTGAGACATAATAACTAGAGATGAAACGCATATCCGGTAACTATCCGGTATCCGGCCTATTTTTACTATCCGGCCGGATACCGGATAGTACCTCGATATCCGGCGTATACCGGATAGTACCTCAATTGCGAAATTTTCACAAAATTATCGCTAGTAAAATGATATAGGAAGATACTTGCAGCCAAATAAAAGCCACATAGTCCTATAAAAATTGTTTATTATTTATTTAATCAACAAATTGGTTAGTATTCAAAATTAACCAATGGTAAATAAAGATAGATGTACACTAGTTTCTCTGCATTTTGGGGGGATAAACGATTGCTCTTGTTTTTGTAAACAAGATCGGCTTCAGAAAATAGTCTTTCGTTTTATGCGCTGCTACAAGGAGCTGAAAACTAAATTCTCGCAAACTTATTCAAATTTGGATATTTTTTTGAATTAGCTAACCACCAACTATAATGGTCATGACCATGATCGATTCGAACTCTCTTCAAATAATAGTCAATCTTGCTTGCAATTGCGTTCTTTTCTTGACCCTGGCACAATTTTCATTTGCATTCGAAATGTATCGTGAGCTTAACGAGTGATAGTTGATCCGTTGATCAGTTGATCAGTGACAGTCTCGACACATCGTTTACTCTTAGCAGGCGTAGGAGATAGCGATAAACTTCCATTGTTGGAAGATTCATCACAAGACATTTTTATGAATTTCAACAAGATTTTCTGACGGGCTCTTTCTGATAATATTTAGTTTTCAAGTTAATAAAATCATGAAATCATGTCTTTTTTTCTTCTGACAGAAAACACTAAGTCATATCATGCTTTCTGCTAGAACAATTTTCGCCACTAGATAGTGCAGTAGATCATTATTCAAATGATTTTCAACATTATACTGATTTTCGAAAGGCTATTTTGAGTATTAAGTTTTAATTAGAATGGCTAAGTCTCGCTGAACAAAACTTTTCTTAAAATTGTCTCTTTTAGTAAGATAACGAAAAATGTATAACTTTATTAATATTGAAAATATCTTAATTATTTAAGTACAGATTTATCATCATAATGTCAGGTTTCCACTCGTAAGAAAACATATTCTGCGTAGACAATTGGTCATTTCTAAGACACCAAAAACGAATTTTTCGGCAGCCGCCTGTCGAATATTACTTAAATTTTCTTAATATTTGTAAATAATGTTCAGTTTATTACTTTTATACAACAACAAAAGTTCTATTTAAGTTATCGTCCTAAAAAAATGTAGTCTAGCATATACATTCTAATATAATAAAAACCAACTTTTTCGAAAAAAAAAACGCCAAAAAATACATTTGCACCGAATATCCAGCCTTAGTGCTTTCTGTCCAGTAGGTGTGTACATACTTTTGATATGTAGGTAGATGATATAAATGTATTTTTCATCAAAACCCGGTAGCGTAGTTTGTCATATTTTTTCATCAAATAATTAAATAAATTCAAAACAAAACCTAAACGGGCCTAGCGTATATGAGGGTATAAAAGCAAAGGCAACAATATCCCATTAAGGTGTTTTTGAGATAAATACAAAACAACTTTCACTACTCAAAGATTCTATGAAACGTGCATTCTGATTGAGAATAATATATATAAAAAAAGAAAATAAATAAAAATGAAAAAAAAATAAAAAAGGAGTTTGAAACAATTCCCGCTTCATTTTTCCTCTAATATTCACGTATAAATAAAAAAATTAAATGTGGATATTGCTGTGTTGCTACCAAATAGTGCACATTACTGCTTTTGGTAATTTTTTTTTTAAGGTGTTTTTGAGATAAATATAAAACAACTTTCACTACTCAATTATTCATGTATAAATAAATATTTTAAATGTGGATATTGCTGTATTGCTACAAAATATGCACATTACTGCTTTTGCTAATTATATAATCTTTGCTATGATGTTTCATTCTAAAAACGACATCAAATCACACTTTAGTATGAAGCGGCCTTTTTGTCACGTGATAAATCCTTGGGGATTGATTGGTTGAAGTGAATAAAATTATCTTTGTTTTGAATAGTGATTTGGAAATATGATTTTGGAAGGGATTCATCCATATTTCCTATAAAATCTCGAATTCAGTGTTGCCTTTGCTTTTATACACCTCATATGTAACAGAAAATATGGATAATGGATGACGAACCTACTTATTTCCCCTCGCCAACACGAGAAATTTGCACTCGACACAATAAACAAAAGGCATAATTGTTACTATCACCACTGATATCAAAATTTTGCCAAATAGATCTTTGTTTCACTGTCGACATTTTTATTATTATCTTGCAAGTTAAAATCATAATAATATAACAAGTGAGCGCAGCAAAAAGAAACCGGATATTCGGCGGTCGGATATCCGGAATAGAGGCTCGCCGGATATCCGGTATTCGGCCAAATCACTATCCGTTTCATCTCTAATAATAACTTTAATTAAAATAACTCATTTTTTAGCACCGCTTTTTTTTAGTTTTTAGCTGAGAAATAAAAAAATCATTAAAAATAAATAAAAACTATAATAAATACTTAGTAACCAATTAGATTTATAAAAAGAATATAATAAAATAAAGGATTTGTTTTATTGAAACACAAGAAATGTTCAACCTACTTAATTATGGTTATTTCACGTATTTTATAACCGTCCGAATTCGGAGCCCATCTTTTACCCCTTCTGTGGGCAGTTTCCTGGGATATTCTGTCGTGTACATCTGATAATATTTAGTTTTCGGATCCCATTGCAGGGTCCATCATGCAGGGCTGATGTGATGAATTTGTGTTGATTTTAACTATTAACAATATTCTAATATATATAACAATATGCTACAAGATACATGATGGTGACAGCAAAACTACTTAGATGTCTTCAGAGTCTACATCTGACTGTGTTTGATATTAAAAAGAAACGATTTGATCCCATTCCTGAAATAAACACTTACCTCGGGCTGATTTTCTTCCGAAAGACTTGCAAGTTGCATTGGTTTTGAGATATTTGAAGAACGACGTCCATCACCGCATCATGTTGTGTCTCCTCGGACGAGCACACGCTGATCGTGTGACCTTTGAATAAGAGACAGATGAGACTCGTCCAAACGCTGAATAGGGTCTGGTTCCCTTGGTAAGGATCGAAATGAAATCCACTTAATTCTTCCAACATTATACGTCCATATCAAGCTATCGCTTTTTTGTTATATTCATTTTCGTCTTCTTAAACTCACAAAGTCGCAGACGATGTATATTGAATGTGTGACTGAATGCATATGGATCAATTTGTTATGTGTACATAAACTTGTAGAGGTAAATTACTTTTCCATATTTTATTTGTCATATTAATGGAAAATTATTTATCCATTAGCATATTAATAGCCAGTGCGACTGTCACTGAAGAAATATTTTCAAATCAATCAACAAATCTACATCTCTTTATATACATAAAACTCAACGTCTGCATGTTTGTCTGTTCTCTACATTTTTTTTTATTTAAAATATAATAGGAACCTGAAAAGGTTTATGGATAACATATTTTCCTTGATTCAATATAGGAATATAATTATAATATAATTTAGATACAAATTCATTTTTTATAATTGGCCGAGTTTTAGCATTTTTGTCACATCTGTTTTGAATTTGTCAGTAGTCAGTTGTTTGGTCTGTTGTGGTAGGTTGTTGTATAGTTTTAATCCGTTGCAAATTAGTCGTGATTGTCCTGTTTTTGTTTTGGCGTGTGACATGTGATAGTTTTGAGCCGTTCTAGTGTTGTGTTGGTGTTTTTCACAAGAATCAAAAATTTTGTATGTATATTTGCCGTCATATCTTTTCTTATGTATAGGATTATCCCCCTCTCCTCTCCTTTCATTTCTTAGTTTGTAGAATCGTATATAATTATTTTTTCAATTGATTCAGCCACATTAAAGATTGACATTTAAAAAAATATTGATTGTATTATTTGTATATATCTACTTATTTTATTTGATTAATTACACCAACATATCAGGGTGTTGTATAACTGTCAAAATATCAAAATGAATAATGTCTATTGTTTTTGGTTTTTCTAAATTATGTGAAAAATTATTTTTAAATATTATTGCAGAAGTTCTTGATTACTCGCAATTATTTTTAAATACGAAAATAAAAAACTAAAAATTATTTTTAAATATTATTGCAAAAGTTCTTGATTACTCGCAATTAATAATTTTAAAAAATTTTAGAATTGAGCTAGTAGTTAAATTTAATTGATTATTAATAATATTTTGTTTACTATTACATACTTTACTAATTTCTAATGATTCTAAATTATTCAATTTCAGACCAAAATTATTTATGTGTGAAATAGAAAGTCCTAATTTTTTATCAAAACCGTGATCATTTTCTAATAAATGATTTGCAAATTAAAAAAAAACATTCACAACTCTTACATTGAAATTTCGACCTGTTTTTCCAATACAAAACGGTGTACAATCTTTACACAACAGTTTATAAACACCTGAATTATTAAATATATTATCTTTATCTTTTGAATTTGTGACAAATGACATGGAAATTTTTTCCCAAACATGTTGGTGTAATTAATCAAATAAAATAAGTAGATATATACGAATAATACAATCAATATATTTTGTATATAATTACTAATTTTAAATAATTCTATTTGATCCTCTTTAATATTGACTTCGGTAAGGATTATAATTTGAATTTTATGTATATAATAACTATTTATTTCGATACAGAATTGATCCAAAAAATTTTGTATTGATCTTACATTAACATGGAGAATGTTAAATCCACCAGTATCAGCGTATTTCTCCCACTCACGTACATCACTACACAGTATGTTTTTTTGATCAATTCGAACACTATAATTATTTATGCTCTTAGTTGATGCCATTGTACGTGCTTTGTTTTGCATAACATGTGGCCTGATTAAAGTAATAGTGTTTATTTATTACTGGTATTTTTTTGTAGATCTTCCTCTGATATTATGTTGATAGCTCTACTTTTTTCATCGGCTCTCCCAAATAATTTGCCATTTTTAAACCAAGTAAATTTTATGTTGCACTTTCTTGCATGTTGTTTAGCCTTCCACATAAGTTCCTTGTAGTATGGTGTCTATCTCTCACTGGTCTCCCTTACCCACGATATCATTTGAGGTTACATTATGCCTCCTCTTTTTTACTAATTCGTCCCTTTTATATTTATTTGAGTTTGTAGCTACCAAGTAAGGTATACCGCTTTGGCAGATATTGTTTTATATTATAAATCACATCAGTTTCACAAGTTTAGCGGATATGTTTTGAAGGTAATTCGTATATTTGCGAAGAAAGCAATGTGATTATCATCTGCCGAATGCACAATCAGTCTGATGCATGTTAAGTGGACGCTGAAGGCGTGTGTATGAAATGTGCTGCGTGAAGGTGCATGACAAGGTTGAGCGGAATATGATAGAGGATGAATAGAAAGAAGTACTCAGAATTAACAGGTTGATATATTGAACACACTTAATTTACATGTTGGAGAATTTGTTATACAACAATATATGGAGAGCGAATTTGAGCGTGGTATCGCGGGCGCGGTCGGTGAGAGAATGATTTGGTATCGGTGGGCTGTCTGGTCGGTATCTTGCCGCCTCGGGCTTCTCATTGGGCGGTATCCCTCGAGCGCGATTGGTCCGTGCGGCACGCTCGAGGGACTAGAGCCCGGGCAGGTCTGGCTCCACCACACCGCTTTTGCGAAAAGTAAGAACGCGTCGCGAATGTTCTATCTCTTTCTCATCCAGTGGAATTCCTAATTTTTATCTGTGTCAACTACGAGTTGTATTCCCAATAGGTATAACTTCTAGGTCTGAAATTTCAATTACTTTGTAGAGGAATTTTTGTTCCAGGTCAGTAATTTTGTGTTTAAAACCATTATATTCCTTACTTAGAATATCAAACATTTTTCAATACCCAGTGCTACTTCTATCTTTTCTAGTATTGTTTTTTGTGTTTTTGATATGTCCTTATACTAAGAGGACACAAATTTAATTGCCTGTTCCAGGCTCTCTAATGTATTATCAATTATTTTAAGATAATTTAAGGTAAGATAATTTACATTTTTGAGTCATTCGAGTCGGTGCTAGCCGTGGTAGTTTGCTGCACAACTAAGCTAATGTTGGGGGTTATTTTGCACTTTGAACATTTCCAGGATAATTTATTCGCTCTTGATAGCTTTATTTATAAAAATAATTAGCTTGGGACACCTTTTTTTCTCAAATAGAATGTTTATGTTTATACGATTCAAAGTTATTTATGACACTACATATATCTTGATATTGGACCACGATGGTGATATTATTTCCAAAAATTTGTAAAGTTTGGTACCTAACAAGGTCTATTGTTATTTTTTCAATAAATTGAAAAACACACCCTACATACTAAGTTCATTTTCAGCTTATAAAGAACGATAAAAACTTTGTCACGCACATAAAATATGTGCACGACAGTGCATATTCCGCTCAGCGAGTAAGAAAAATAGAGGGATGTTTGATATGACAGAATATCAGCTCTAAAATGTAAATAAGAATTGACATCATCATAAAAAATCCCCATAAAAGATAGGTAAATCTGAAATTATCCATGTTAAGTGGCTTATTGTCTGATCCCAGGAGATGACTGCGATTTCTTTTCAGATATAACTCGTACTTGATAGACCTCCTCCAGTGGTCGAGAAGTCCGCCTTCAAACAGCGAGGTCTGAGACTTTTCCAGAGGTTGGAGCAACGGCAACCCTCTTCGCACCATCAACGAGAAAAATATTTCAATCACTGGCTCCTTCATCACGTGGGCTAATTCTGCACCGTCCATGGACAGGGTTTCTTCTACCATAGACTCCGCCACAAACCTCGGACGCAGTAGAGCCGTGTCCCTATCGTGAACAACTTTCGAAGGCATCGCGGGAGGATAAGAGATGAAGAAGATTTTTTCCGCTAGAAGTTGGCGCACCGAGAGTTGTTGCTTCATGTCTTCTTTGTCCGGTTCAGTTGTCACATATTTGCAACGGTCCTTAATACATCCGATCTTCAACTCCGATTGTAGCAGCTGTTCCATGGTAAAAACTATTCAGAACTATCAGCAACTGCAAGTCTTGTGGTGATGGTTCCAATGTAGATATTTGTGACCGCCAAGGCCCACACACTTAGACCAGCAAAAAATATCCTTTCCTTTGAACTAGTTGTCATTTGAAAAGACGAGTTGCTCACAACGCAAACAGTATTCATTATGATCACTACAAGAGCGTTGAATTTTTCTCTGCAACTGAACTTCTTATGATCTTTGTGCGATGATGACATATCCTTGTTCACTTTGACCACCGTCCATGCAATTATATTAAGTACAATGAATAATATGGAAATCTTGGAAACAGTTGAATTTAGTACACTAAACAAAGTGCCTATGATTTTGACTTGAGGGAGAGTCTTCGGGACAAGCATTACCAGACTAGTTTGTTCCGTGGATTTTAGATACTGAGATTTTAGTAATCCGTTCATTTGGAGGTACTCCTGATTGCCGAAGATATCTGCCACTCCTTCCTCTACGTCCATGATTCCTCCGTCGAGCGTTCCAGCATCAATTTTTTTTTCTCTGGGGAAGCTATATATTGGTGTGAAATTAAAAAATCTCGCATATTCGTTGATAACTGTGCCTTCATATCCCATAAACCGTATTATTTTCCCCTTTTCATCAAAAAGTGGTTCACTAAGTAATTTGAAATTTCGCATTGTTATTTTGATTGGATATCCGTTTAGATTCTTAAGTCTGCCTTTCAGGTGTGAGATCATCTGAATCCAGTCTGCTTTTGTGCTTCCTTCAGTGAATCTAAAATTCCTGTACGATAACGATTCTGAGTTATTCTTGATTACGTTATAAGGATTGGCAATGAAAACGTTCAAGGATACACTGGAAGCAGTATCGTACACTAGCGTTATGTCAGCTACCAAAACGTTGAAATAGTATAGTTGTGTCCATGCTTTACGTACAAACTGTGCAGATTCTGAATTCACTTGATTTATTGGAGTTAAAATAAGGAATAATTCGTTTCCGTCCTGATTGCGATATCTTTGCCAAATCATTTCTGAAATATTCCAAGCGTCCATTAAATCCTGCGCGTAAATAATGTAGTTTTGTTCTACTCTATTTAAAGGAGTCGTTGTCAACCTGGAAAATATATTTTATAATATTAATAAGCAACTTAGAGGAACAATTTTGGAGAATACTGATTTATGGTTTATGGTGATTTATGATGAGAACTTCAGGACTGAGACAACTAAGTCCTGAAGTTGAGAAAGGAGAACTTAAGCAAGCAAAATGGACAGCCTTTGAAAAGTTTAGTTACAAGATTTGGAATAAGACAATACTTTAACATCTCAACACACATATATTTAATTTTTTCTTTTTTTTCACACGAAACAAACACATTGTAGTGACACTAGATAGATAGATAGTGATAATAACTAGAGATGAAACGCATATCCGGTAACTATCCGGTATCCTGCCTATTTTTACTATCCGGCCGGATACCGGATAGTACCTCAATATCCGGCGGATACCGGATAGTACCTCAATATCTGGCGTATACCGGATAGTACCGCAATTGCGAAATTTTCACAAAATTATCGCTAATAAAATGATAAAGGAAGATACTTGCAGCCAAATATAAACCACATAATCCTATAAAAATAGTTTATTATTTATTTATTCAACAAATTGGTAAGTATTCAAAATTAACCAATGGCAAATTGAGATGAATGAACACTAGTTTCTCTGCATTTTGGGGGGATAAACGATTGCTCTTGTTTTTGTAAAAAAACCGGCTTCAGAAAATAGTATTTCGCTTTATGCGCTGCTACAAGGAGCTGAAAACTAAATTCTCGCAAACTTTTTCAAATTTGGATATTGTTTTGAATTAGCTAACCACCAAATATAATGGTCGTGACTGTGATCGATTCGAATTCTCTTCAAATAATAGTCAATCTCGCTTGCAATTGCGTTCTTTTCTTGACCCTGGCACAATTTTCATTTGCATTCGAAATGTATCGTGAGCTTAACGAGTGATAGTTGATCCGTTGATCAGTTGATCAGTGACAGTCTCGACACTTCGTTTCCTCTTAGCAGGCCAGGAGATGGCGATAAACTTCCATTATTGGAATATTCATCGCAAGACATTTTTATAAATTTCAACAAGATTTTCTGTCGGACTCTTTCTGATAATATTTAGTTTTCAAGTTAATAAAATCATGAAATCATATATTTATTTCTTCTGACAGAAAACACTAAGTCTATCATGCTTTCTGCTAGAACGATTTTTGCCACTAGACAGTGCAGTAGATCATTATTTAAATGATTTTCAACATTATACTGATCTTCGAAACGCTATTTTGAGTATTAAGTTTTAATTAGAATGGCTAAGTCTCGCTGAACAAAACTTTTCTTAAAACCGTCTCGTATAGTAAGATAACGAAAAATATATAACTTTATTAATATTGAACATTTCTTAATTATTTTAGTACAGATTTATCATCATAATACCAGCTTTCCACTCGTAAGAAAACGTATTCTGCGTACACAATTGATCATTTATAAGACACCAAAAACGAATTTTTCGGCTGCCGCCTGTCGAATATTACTTAAATTTTCTTAATATTTGTAAATAATGTACAGTTTATTACTTTTATACGACAACAAAGGTTCTATTTAAGTTATCGTCCTAAAAAAATGTAGTCTAGCAGATACATTCTAATATAATAAAAACCAACTTTTTCGAAAAAAAAAACGCCGAAAAATGCATTTGCACTGAATATCCAGCCTTAGTGCCTTCTGTCCAGTAGATATACATACTTTTGATATGTAGGTAGATGATATAAATGTATTTTTCATCAGAACCCGGTAGCGTAGTTTGTCATATTTTTTCATCAAATAATTAAATAAATTCAAAACAGAACCTAAACGGGCCTAGCGTATATGAGGGGTACAAAAGGCAACAATATCCCATTAAGGTGTTTTTGAGATAAATACAAAACAACTTTCACTACTCAAGGATTCTATGAAACGTGCATCTGATTGAAAATAATAGATAATATGTTTGAAACAATTCCCACTTCAATTTTCCTCTAATATTCATGTATAAATAAAAAAATTAAATGTGGATATTGCTGTGTTGCTATCAAATAGTGCACATTACTGCTTTTGCTAATTATATAATCTTTGCTACGATGTTTCATTCTAAAAATGACATCAAATCACACTTTAGTATGAAGCGGCCTTTTTGTCACGTGATAAATCCTTGGGGGTTGATTGGTTGAAGTGAATAAAATTATCTTTGTTTTGAATAGTGATTTGGAAATATGATTTTGGAAGGGATTGATCCATATTTCCTATAAAATCTCGAATTCAGTGTTGCCTTTGCTTTTATACACCTCATATGTAACAGAAAATATGGATAATGGATGACGAACCTACTTATTTCCCCTCACCACCACGAGAAATTTGCACTCGACACAATAAACAAATGGCATTATTGTTACTATCACCACTGATATCAAAATTTTGCCAAATAGGCGATCTTTGTTTCACTGTCGACATTTTTATTGTTATCTTGCAAGTTAAAATCATAATAATATAACAAGTGAGCGCAGCAAAAAAAAGCCGGATATCCGGTATCCGATATCCGGCCAAATCACTATCCATTTCATCTCTAATAATAACTTTATATAAAATAACTCCTTGTTTAACACCGCTTTTTTTTAGTTATAGTTTTTTAGCTATTAGCTGAGTAATAAAAAAATCATTAAAAATACTTTAAAACTATAACAAATACTTAATAACCAATTATATTTATAAAAAGAATGTAATAAAATAAAGGATTTGTGTTATTGAAACACAAGAAATATATATATAACAATATGCTACAAGATACATGATGGTGATAGCAAAACTACTTAGATGTCTTCAGAGTCTACATCTGACTGTGTTTGATATTAAAAAGAAACGATTTGATTCCATTCCTGAAATAAACACTTACCTCGCGCTGATTTTCTTCCGAAAGACTTGCAAGTTGCATTGGTTTTGAGATATTTGAAGAATGGCGTCCATCTCCGCATCATGTTGTGTCTCCTCGGACGAACACACGCTGATCGTGTGACCTTTGAATAAAAGACAGATGAGACTCGTCCAAACGCTGAATAGGGTCTGGTTCCCTTGGTAAGGATCGTAATGAAATCCTCTTAATTCTTCCAACATTGTACGTCCATATCAAGCTATTGCTTTTTTGTTATATTCATTTTCGTCTTCTTAAACTCACAAAGTCGCAGACGATGTATATTGAATGTGTGACTGAATGCATATGGATCAATTTATTATGTGTACGTAAACTTATAGAGGTAAATTACTTTTCCATATTTTATTTGTCATATTTATGGAAAATTATTTATCCATTAGATATTAATAGCACGTTGCGACTGTCACTGAAGAAATATTTTCAAATCAATCAACAAATCTACATCCCTCTATATACATAAAACTCAACGTTTGCATGTTTGTCTGTTCGCTATATTTTTATTTTATTTAAAATATAATAGAAACCTGAAAAGGTTTATGGATAACATATTTTCCATGATTCAATATACGCATATAATTATAATATAATTAAGATACAAAATCATTTTTTATAATTGGCCGAGTTTTAGCATTTTTGTCACATCTGTGTTGAATTTGTCAGTAGTCAGTTGTGGTAGGTCGTTGTATAGTTTTAATCCGTTGCAAATTAGTCGTGATTGTCCTGTTTTTGTTTTGGCGTGTGTTATGTGATAGTTTTGAGCCGTTCTAGTGTTGTGTTGGTGTTTTTCACAAGAATCAAAAATTTTGTATGTATATTTGCCGGTAGGTATATCTTTTCTTATGTATAGGATTATCTCCCTCTCCTCTCCTTTCATTTCTTAGTTTGTAGAATTGTATATAATTATTTTTTCAATTGATTCAGTTACATTATAGATTGACATTTAAAAAAAATATTGATTGTATTATTTGTATATATCTACTTATTTTATTTGATTAATTACACCAACATATCAGGGTGTTGTATAACTGTCAAAATATCAAAATGAATAATGTCTATTGTTTTTGGTTTTTCTAAGTTATGTGAAAAATTATTTTTAAATATTATTGCAGAAGTTCTTGGTTACTCGCAATTAATGGAAAAAAATTTAGATTTGGGCTAGTAGTTAAATTTAATTGATTATTAATAATATTTTGTTTTCTATTACATGCTTTACTAATTTCTAATGATTCTAAATTATTCAATTTCAGACCAAAAATATATTTGTATAATAGAAAGTCCTAATTTTTTATCAAAACCGTGATCATTTTCTAATAAATAATTTGCAAATTCAGAAAAAAACATTCAAAACTCTTACATTGAAATTTCGACCGATTTTTCCAATACAAAACGCTGTACATACAATCTTTACACAACAGTTTATAAACACCTGAATTATTAAATTTATTTATCTTTTGAATTTATGACAAATGACATGGAAAGGTTTTTCCGGAACATGATGTTGTAATTAATCAAATAAAATAAGTAGATATATAAAAAATAATACATCAATATATTTTGCATATAATTACTTTTTTTTTTTTTTATTTATTAGAGACACTAACGGGATAATGGGTACATGACACTCAGATAATAAACATTATAGTGAAGACTATGCCCATTTTCCCAATTACAAGTGTCTTCGGCACGCTCTAGTAACATGTATTTTTGTAATTAATTATATTTTACATGTACATTTATGTATATTATGTATTTTGTGTTTGAGTGTAGTGCGATTAGTATTTAATAAATGATTGATTTAATGGATCTATAGGTTCATGTCATCGTTTAGAAAATGGATGTTGTGTATGAGTGAGTTTTTGAACGAAGATAAGGTGTCTGCAAGAATATCAGCATCAATGTTAGGGTCAGCACAATACAAATTATATGTGCGACACAACCTTGTAATGGGAGAAAAGTAACCGACATTATTAGTGTGCTGACTTATTCTGAAGAACTCCGGGTTTCTTATACGGGGTTTAACATGCAAATTTATATCAGATAGAGAGAGAGAATCAATAGCTCCGCTGAGAATCTTGTGTAGCACAATGAGATCGGATATTTTCCGTCGGGACTCAAGTTTGTGCATCTTGAAAAAGGCAAGTCGATCTTCGTAGCTGTGAAGGTTGTTGTGTTGACCAGCTTTGTATGACAAAATACGTAGAAACTTTTTCTGCACTCTCTCGATTCTCGTAATATGTGTTGTGTAATAAGGTGACCAAATAACTGACGAATATTCCAATATACTTCGTACTAGTGATGTATAGAGAATTTTTAGACTTTGAGGATTTTTAAAGTCTTGAGTAATTCTGGTGATAAATCCCAACATAGTATATGCCTTGTTTGTGATATTATCAAAGTGGTTTCTAAAAGTGAGTTTAGAATCTAGCATGACGCCCAGATCCCTTATTGAATCGACTTTAGCGAGTGGAACGTCACCCAGTTTATAAACAAATTCTATTTTTTAAATATTTTTAGTGAAACTAATACATGAACATTTCTTAGCATTAAGTGACATATTATTTGCTTTACACCAATTTGATAGTTCGTCCAGATCTCTTTGTAGGAGATGACTATCTTCCAGGCTACGAATGGTGGAATAAATTTTTAAATCATCGGCATATAATAGACACTTATTTCTTAATATATTTGGCAAGTCATTTATGAAGATAAGAAAGAACAAGGGACCAAGGTGAGAACCTTGAGGAACTCCTCCGGTGATAGAAAAAAAGATAAATCATATCCATTTACAGTCACCACTTGAGTTCGATGAGAAATGTAAGATTCTATCCATCTCAATAAGTTGCCGTGGATTCCTATAGCATGAAGTTTTGTCAAAAGTATACGATGATTCACCTTGTCAAACGCCTTGCTGAAATCTGTATATATTACATCCACTTGAGATCTCGAATCAAACGATTTGCAAATCTGACTCACAAACTCAAGCAGGTTGGTAGTTGTGGATTTTTTTGGAACAAAGCCGTGTTGATTAATGCAAAGTGTCTGACGAAAGTGGGCGAATATGTATCTGTAGCAAATAATCTCGAATATCTTTCCAAAACAAGATAGTTTACTTATAGGTCTATAGTTACTAACGTCACTTTTATTTCCTGTCTTAAATATTGGTGTGATGTGAGCTACCTTCCATAAGTCGGGAAACTTTCCTTCTTTTAAAGATTTGCTAAAAATGATATAGATAGGATCTAGAAGAAGGTGAGCACAATTTTTTATAAGAAGTGGAGGAATACCATCAGGTCCTGCGCCCTTGGCGGGATCCAATTCTTTCATAATTTTTAATATTTCATTTTTATGCAGTGGTATAAAGGAAAGTGAATCGAGAGAGTCATTAATGAGAGCAGATGAGTGATGTTGAGAAGCATTATCAAAAACTGAAGCGAAAAATTCTGAAAAGATATCAGAAATTTCTTGACCGCATGTAGCATATTTTTCTCTCAGAAACATTGTTTTAGGGATTGCATTAGTGAATTTCTTGGTTTTAGTGTATTTCCATAATTTTTTAGTCCCGATATGTAATGATTCCTCTATAGAATTTATATATGAGTGATAGCAGGCACGAATACTATTCTTAATGCGAGATCTTAGCATAGAAAAGGTTTAGTAATCTCTAGAATTACCGTATTTTATGTATATTTTTCTATATTTTTCTTTTTCGCGGAGCTGGTGTCGTAATGCACTGCTAAACCAACATGGGTATTTTGAATTCAAGATCTTTTTTGTGGAGTGTATCGAGCTATTATCTCCCATAATGTATTATAAAATAAGTTGAGAGAATCGTTGCAGTTTAGTTGATTCATTTGAGACCAATCAATTTGAGCTAGGTCGTTAATACATTTGGCGTAATCAGTTTTACGGAAGTTGTATGCAGTATGGTTAGAATTATGTTGTAAAAAGTTTTCTCGGTTAATCGTTGTGTTTATTTGGACTGGGGGATGAAATTTGTCAACACTTACCAGAGCAGTACCCGAAGACACAAGTAGTGGAGTATCAGATAATATTAAATCTAAAATTTTGGCATTACAATTGGTTATAGAGTTAAATTGTTGAAGATTGGTTGTTGATATGAACTCCATGAAGTCCTTGGCTCTGGAATTAGATGGACTGAGCGGAGTCAGTCCAGCTCCAGAAGTTGTTGCATTCCAAGTTATAGATGGAAAATTGAAATCGCCAAGTAGCATGTTACGTGTTCTTGTAGTGGTTTTGAGGAAATTAATTTGGCATTTAATAAGATACTCATTGAATACTGTATCTGAGATATTAGGCGGTATATACACAACTCCTATATTGATTGGTGTAATATTATTTTTTCCTTTGATTAAGATCCAGAGGTCCTCGAATTCCGTACAGAGATCGTTCCGCTGATATGCTGAGAATGACTTCTTAGTTGCTAACAGAACTCCACCTCCGTCTTTCCTGTTGGCAAACTGAGAACTATCTCGATCACGTTTAAAAACTATATATCTGGCGTCGAATAATTCTTCACTATTCACCCTTGAAGTAAGCCATGTTTCCGTCAAGCAAATAATGTCATAATCACTATTTAGAATTTTTATGTAACACTCATTAAGCTTAGTTCTCAGACCACGAACATTCTGATAGTAGATAGAAAGAGCCATTATGAACTAACACAAACTTATTAATAAACTTACTGGACAGTCCTTTAATTTATTGAAAATTTTGCAATGCATCCAGGTTAGGAACTGGTGTAACTGGCGATTGTTCGTCTTTCCTGATGAAAATTCTTCCATTCTTGGTCCAGACAAATTTAAATTGCTTATTTTTAGCCATTTGTCTAGCTGCTGCATGTATAGTCTTATTGTAAGGAGAGAGATGCTCACAGACATATATCGGGGAAGTTCCCTGTAGACCTATGTGCGATACATTAAGTTTGTTGGACACATTATTTTTGTTGTATGTCTTCACAGCTGAGAGAATATTATCCCGGATTCTACCATTTTGGAGGCGAACAATAATATTTCGTGATCTTGCGCTCGTGCTAGATTGTCGTTGAACCCGATGGCACTCCAGTATTTGATCGTTCTTTATGTTGGCGGATACGCTTGTGCATATTTTAGAAACTGTATCCAAAAGATTCTCCTGACGATTTTCAGGCACCATCTGTATCTCGAGGTTACAGTTGCGGCTTATCTGTTCCATTTTTCCAGTTTTTTTCCAATCTTTGGTGACTTTCTTTGTAAGCTTTGAATTCTCAGATTCTAGTTTAACACGAGCAGTGTTTTCAATATTAGTTTTATTGAGACGGTCGTACTCACTTGATAGATATTCAATAGATATTTTGATGTCTTCTATGCCAGATATCTTCTCATTAATATGGTCGAGTTTTCTTTAAATAGTTTTATTTAATTCATACATAAGATTATCAAACTTTTGGTCGATGTATTTCTTCAACTGTTCCAATTGAGAATCCTCTGATATCTGTGTCGGGGTTGTTTTAGCTTTTGGTGGGCTGGGTTTACATAAAATACATTTCCATTTCTGACGATTCATCTGAAGCATATTTTTAAATGTCTCTTCAGTAAAGCCTTGACAAGAGTAGTGGAAACCATTACCACATTTTATGCATTTTAAAATACTTTCAGGTTGCATTTTATCATTGCGTTGCTTACAATTCATTTTGAATGTGTAAGATTCCAAAATTATTATTTTCAATGCTAATTAATGAGCGACAAAGTAGTCAGAATATTTTATTGTTTGTAAATTTATTCTCGTATGCCTTAGTCACTTGTCTAATTTGAAATAATTAATTTGTATTTTTATAACTTATTTCTTCCAGTATATAACATATAGTTGGTTCAAATGTTTCCTTCCATGTAAGTTTTCACTGTGTCGATGGACTTGTTTCTAATTCACTTTTAAACACTCTTTTTTACTCAATTTTGTAGGAGCTTATTGAACACGTATTACTTGTATTTATTGTTTTTATTATTGTTATATTATTTTAAATAATACTATTTGATCCTCTTTAATATTGACTTCGGTAAGGATTATAATTTGAATTTTATGTATATAATAACTATTTATTTCGATACAGAATTGATCCAAAATTTTTTGATTGATCTTACATGAACATGGAGAATATTAAATCCACCAGATCAGTGTATTTCTCCCACTCACGTACATCACTACACAGTATGTTTTTTACATCAATTCGAACACTATAATTATTTTTGCTCTTAGTTGATGCCTTTATACGTGCTTTGTTTTGCATAAAATGTGGCCTGATTAAAGTAATAGTGTTTATTTATAACTGGTAATTTTTTGTAGATCTTCCTCTGATCTTATGTTGATAGCTCTACCTTTTTCATCGGCTCTCCCAAATAACTTGCCATTTTTAAACCAAGTAAATTTTATATTGCACTTTCTGCCATGTTTTTTAGCCTTCCACATAAGTTCCTTGTAGTACGGTGTCAATCTCTCACTGACGTATATTAGCTGGTCTCCCTTACCCACGATATTATTTGAGGTTACATTATGCCTCCTCTTTTTTACTAATTCGTCCCTTTTATATTTATTTGAGATTGTAGCTACCAAGTTAGGTATACCGCTTTGGCAGATATTGTATAATATTATAAATCACATCGGTGACACAAGTTTAGCGGATATGTTTTGAAGGTAATGCGCATATTCGCGAAAAAATCAGTGTGATTATGCACATCTGCCGAATGCACAATCAGTCTGATGCATGCTTAGTGGATGCTGATGGCGTGTGTATGAAATGCGCTGTGTGAAGGTGCATGACAAGGCTGAGCGGGATGTGATACAGGAGGAATAGAAAGAAGTACTCACAATTAACTCGTTGATTTATTAAAGACACTAAATTTACATGTTGGAGAATTCGTTATACAACAATATATGGAGAGCGAGTTTGAGCGTGGTATCGCGGGCGCGGTCTGTGAGAGAATGACTTGGTACCGGCGGGCTATCTGGTCGGTACTTTGCCGGCGCCTCGGGCTTCTCATTGGGCGGTATCTCTCGAGCGCGATTGGTCCGTTTCGCACGCTCGAGGGACTAGAGTCCGGGCAGGTCTGGCTCCACCACTCCACTTTTGCGAAGAGTAGGAACGCGTCGTGAATGTTCTATCTCTTTCTCATCCAGTGGAATTCCTAATTTTTATCTGTGTCAACAACGAGTTGTATTCTCAATAGGTATAACTTCTAGGTCTGAAATTTCAATTACTTTGTAGAGGAATTTTTTTCCCGGTCAGCAATTTTGTGTTTAAAACCATTACTTAGAATATCAAGCTTTCTTCAATACCCAGTGCTACTTCTATCTTTTCTTGTATTGTTTTTTGTGTTTTTATTATGTCCTCATACTAAGAGGACACAAATTTAATTGCCTTTTCCAGGCTCTCTAATTTATTGTCAATTATTTTTAGATAATTTAAGCTAAATAAGCTAATATAATTTCCATTTTAGAGTCATTCGAGTCGGTGCCATCCGTGGTAGCTTGCTGCACAACTAAGCTAATGTTGGGGGTTATTTTGCACTTTGAACATTTCCAGGATAATTTATTCGCTCTTGATAGTTTTATTTATAAAAATAATTAGCTTGGGACACGCTTTTTTTCTCAAATAGAATGTTTATGTTTATACGATACAAAGTTATTTATAACACTCCATATATCTTGACATTGGACCACGACCAAGATGGTGATATTATTTCAAAATAATTGTAAAGTTTGGTACTTAACAAGATCTACTGTTATTTTTTCAATAATGTGAAAAACAAACCCAAAATACTAAAATTCATTTAAAATTCATTCAAAATACTAAAATTATTTTTTCAATAATGTGAAAAACACACCCAAAATACAAAAATTCATTTTACACTTAAAAAAAGGGATAAAAACTTTGTCATACACATAAAATATGTGCACGACAGTGCATATTCCGCTCAACGAGTAAGAAAAATAGAGGGATGTTTGATATGACGGAATATCAGCTCTAAAACGAAAATAAGAATCGACATCATCATAAAAAATCCCCATAAAAGATAGGTGAATCTGAAATTATCCATGGTAAGTGGCGTATTGTCTGATCCCAGGAGATGACTGCGATTTCTTTTCAGATAAAATTCGTACTTGATAGACCTCCTCCAGTGGTCGAGAAGTCCGCCTTCAAACAGCGAGGTCTGAGACTTTTCCAGAGGTTGGAGCAACGGCAACCCTCTTCGCACCATCAAAGAGAAAAATATTTCAATCACCGGCTCCTTCATCACGTGGGCTAATTCTGCACCGTCCACGGACAGGGTTTCTTCTACCAGAGACTCCGCCACAAACCTCGGACACAGTAGAGCCGTGTCCCTATCGTGAACAACTTTCGAAGGCATCGCGGGAGGATCAGAAATGAAGAAGAGTTTTTCCGCTAGAAGTTGACGCACCGAGATTTGTTGCTTCACATTGTCTTTATCCGGTTCAGTTGTCACGTATTTGCAATGGTCCTTAACACATCCGATCTTCAACCTCGATTGTTGCAGCTGTTCCATGGTATCGATTTCAGAACTATCAGCAACTGCAAGTCTCGTGGTAATGGTTCCAATATAGATATTTGTGACCGCCAAAGCCCAGACACTAAGACCAGCAAAGAATATCCTTTCCTTTGAACAAGTTGGTATTTGGAAAGATGAGTTGCTCACGACGCAGACAGTATTCATTATAATCACTACAAGAGCGTTGAATTTTTCTGTACAACTGAACTTCTTATGATCTTTGTGCGATGATGAAATATCCTTGTTCACTTTGACTACCGTCCAAGCAATTATATTAAGTACAATGAATAATATGGAAATCTTGGAAACGGTTGCATCTAGTACGCTAAATAAAGTGCCTACGATTTTGACTTGAGGAAGAGCCTTCGGGACAAGTATAACCAGACTAGTTTGTTCCGTGGATTTTAGATACTGAGATTTTTGTAATCCGCTCATTTGGAGGTACTCCTGATTGCCGAAGATATCTGCCACTCCTTCCTCTACGGCCATGATTCCTCCGTCGAGCGTTCCAGCATGATTTTTTTTTTCTCTGGGGAAGCTATATATTGGTGTGAAATTAATAATTCTCGCGTATTCTTTGATAACTGTGCCTTCATATCCCATAAACCGTATTATTTTCCCCTTTTCATCAAAAACTGGTTCACTAAGTAATTTGAAATTGCGCATTGTTACATTGATTGGATACCCGTTTAGATTTTTAAGTCTGCCTTTCAGGTGTGAGGTCATCTGAATCCAGTCTGCTTTTGTGCTACGTTCAGTGAATCTAAAATTCCTGTACGACAACGATTCTGAGTTATTCTCGATTACGTTATAAGGATTAGCTATGAAAACGTTCAAGGATACACTGGAAGCAGTACCGTACACTAGCGTTGTGTCAACTACTAAAACGTTGAAATAGTACAGTTGTGTCCACGCCTTACGTACAAATTGTTCAGATTCCAAATTCACATGATTAATTGGAGTTAAAATAAGGAATAATTCGTTTCCGTCCTGATTGTGATATCTTTGCCAGATCATTTCTAAAATATTCCAAGCGTCCATTAAATCCTGCGCGTAAATAATATAGTTTTGTCCTACTCTATTTAAAGGAGTCGTTGTCAACCTGGAAAATACATAGTATAATATTTATAAGTTAGAGGAACAATATTGGAGAATTCTGATTTCTAGAGCAAGTCCTGAAGTTGAGAAAGGAAAACCAAAGCAAGCAAAATGGACGGCCTTTGAAAAGTTTAATTACAAGATTTGGAATAAGACGATACCTTAAGGCGATCGTCTAGCAGAATGAGCAAATTTCACCATTTTTTGTCATATCTTCTCTCGCGTTTTTTATTACATTTTTGTATGGAAATATCTCATTTTAAAATTTATTCATCAGGTTACATATATTTTAAATACGAATATCTTATTGAAATGTCACAAATTAAATTATATAATTTATTAATAAATTACCAAACCTTCGATGTTTTAAAAATGAAGAAAATTACTCGACTTTATGGACCTTTTATGACTGAACTACGTGTTGAGATGTCTTTTTTATTCAATAATATTACAAAGTGAATGATTATCTTAAATTTATTACAATTATAGAAAAATCTGTTAGTTTGTTTACATGCAATTTATGTTTTAAAAAGCACTGTTTATTAATTTATTTTTATTTTTTGTGTATGTTTTTTTCAATCCTTTTAAAATAGTTTATAACTTTTTTCTTTAATAAATTAAAGGAATAGACATTATTATTTTAAAATTCATACAAAAAAAATTAAAAAATTATTCTCGATTTCAGATTTTAGCTATTTAATCAAGGCACTGCGTATTGTGCCATAAATATATTGCGTCTTGATTAAATATCTAAAATCAGGAATATCGACAAAGATTTTGATTGTTTTTTGTTTTTATTGTAAAATTATATTATCTATTCTTTTGACTATAGAAGTAAAAAAGTTGTCAACCATGTAAAAAGAGTTGAAAAAACCCACAAAAAATATAATATTTTTAAAAAACAGTATTTTTTAAAACAAAAATTGAATGTAAACAAACTAACAGATTTTGCTATAATTGTAATAAATTTAAGATAATCGTTTACTTTGTAATATTATTGAATAAAAAAGATTTCTCAACACGCCGTTCAGTCATAAAAGGCCCACAAATTGGAGCAATTTTCTTCATTTTTAAAAAATCGAAGGTTTGGTAATTTATTAATCAATTATTTAATTTAGTTTATGATATTTTCATGAGATATTCGTATTTAAAATATATGTAACCTGATGAATAAATTTTAAAATTAGATATGTCCCTACAAAAATGTGATAAAAAACGCAAGAGAAGATATGAGAAAAAATTGTGAAATTTGCTCATTCTGCTAGACGATCGCCTTAACATCTCAACACACATTTTTTTTCTTTTTTTGTCATCGAAGCAAACACATTTTAGTAAGACATAATTACTTAAAATAAAATAACTTTTTGTTTAACACCACTTTTTTGAGTTTTAAACCAACTAGTTTCAGCTCACGGCTGAGAAATTAAAAAATCATTAAAATTAAATAAAAACTATATACTTAATAAACACATTGTGTTAATCATGAACTTCCACTCCGTAAACGAAACAACGCTTAATTTATTTATTAATTTATTAAAGGATTTGTGTTATTAAAAGACAAGAAATGTTGTGCTTACTTAATTACGGATATTTCACGTATTTTATAACCGTCCGAATTCAGGCAGTTTCCTGGGATATTCTGCCGTGTACATCTGACAACTCTGACCGACATTTCGGATCCCATCATGCAGGGATGTGCGTTGATTTTAACTATTAACAATATTCTAATACCTATATATAACAATATGCTACAAGATACATGATGGTGACAGCAAAACTACTTAGATGTCTTCAGAGTCTACATCTGACAGTGTTTGATATTAAAAAGAAACGATTTGATTCCATTCCTGAAATAAACACTTACCTCGGGCTGATTTTCTTCCGAAACACTTGCAAGTTGCATTGGTTTTGAGATATTTGAAGAACGGCGTCCATCACCGCATCATGTTGCGTCTCCTCGGACGAGCACACGCTGATCGTGTGACCTTTGAATAAAAGACAGATGAGACTCGTCCAAACGCTGAATAGGGTCTGGTTCCCTTGGTAAAGATCGTAATGAAATCCACTTATTTCTTCCAACATTGTACGTCCATATCAAGCTATCGATTTTGTGTTATATTAATTTACGTCTTCTAAAATTCACAGAGTCGCAGACGATGTATGTTGAATGTGTGACTGAATGCATATGGATCAATTTATTATGTGTACGTAAACTTATAGAGGTAAATTACTTTTCCATATTTTATTTGTCATATTAATGGAAAATTATTTATCCATTAGCATATTAATAGCCAGTTGCGACTGTCACTGAAGAAATATTTTCAAATCAATCAACAAATCTACATCTCTCTATATACATAAAACTCAACGTCTGCATGTTTGTCTGTTCTCTATATTTTTTTTTATTTAAAATATAATAGAAACCTGAAAAGGATAACATTTTTTCCATGATTCAATATAGGAATATAATTATAATATAATTTAGATACAAAATCAATTTTTTATAATTGGCCGAGTTTTAGCATTTTTGTCACATCTGTTTTGAATGTGTCAGTAGTCAGTTTTTTGGTCGGTTGTGGTAGGTCGTTGTATAGTTTTAATCAGTTGCAAATTAGTCGTGATTGTCCTATTTTTGTTTTGGCGTGTGCTATGTGATAATTTTGAGCTGTTCTAGTGTTGTGTTGGTGTTTTTCGTGTATTTTGTGTAATTTTATGTCTTCGTCTTGTATTTCGTCATTTGCTAGTTTGTGGATGATTTTAAGTGTTTCAATTTTTGTAATGCTTTCAATGTTTAATTGTTGTGTTATACGGCATACAGTTTCAGTTGGTGTTAGGTATTTCAGATCATAGACCATTTTTACTGTTTTGTTTTGCTGTTGTTGGAGTCTCTTTAGGTTAGTTTTGTTTCCGGTTCCCCAGAAGGGTATCAAATATCCAATTCTACTCTTGACGCATGCCTGGTCATCAGAATTTTTACGGTCTTCGGTGTGATTTCGTGTATTTTGTGGAAAAGGCTGGTCAGTTTAGTCATTGAGTCAATTACTTTTGAATAATAATAATAATCGACCTTTGACCGAACTTATTCAAATTTTGCATATTAGCTCTTTTAGACCCTGCGCAAAACAAAGGCAACATCCCTTGCCACCCATCCCAACCCCGCAATATAAATGTTTTTGTATTGAATTCCGTGCATTCCAAATTCGGCATTGTTACTTTTTAGGACACTGATAAAGACGTAGATACTCTCTCCAATCTGTTTCCCGATATAAAATTGTTTTATATCATGTTGAATGTTGGTAAGTTACTCCTTAGGATCCTGCACGAAACGTAGACACCCCCCTCCCCCGGTGTATACAAATGAGTAATGCACGTATATTGATAGCTACACAAATTTAGCTGATAATAATAATTGCATCATTTATATAGCGCCGTTTTCGTGAGTACACATCTCGCCTACCTATATTATAAATGCTCCAAACACGATGTACGCAAGCACATTTATATCGCCAGTTTAAAAAAATTAAAAAATCAAGATAAAAATGTTATAGAATCGAGATGGAGAGATTATTTTAAAATACGTTAAGATAATATGAACAATATCTAAATGTACAGATTGGATCATATTAAAATGTGTAGAAATATCATATACATTATTTAATATTCAAGTCACTTCAAGAAAAGAAGAAATCAATGTGTGTATTTTCTTAAATCAATTTTATTTTTTTGTGCTGGCAAGTATATTGATTTTGAAGTTGAAGTAACTGCGATGTACGAGTATATCGGTCAACGGTCATATTCATTTCCAGGTTATAATATTCGTGAATTTATTTGTTAAACAAACAAACTAAAAGTTTTGATGTTATATTTATGCATTTACGCTATACGCGAATGAATTTGAAATGAAATGCTAAACTGCGACCTATGTCATAAATTTTGTATATCGTTTGTCTTTGTATGACTATGCACTACTGTTTTACAATGAAAATAAATGTGTTTTGCATTTGCGACATTTGTATACATTTGCATTCGATACATTTTTCTTTAAATTTTCATCAAGAATATTCCTTTAGAAAAGGGGTTTGCTTCGTTTAAAGAAATGTGTAACGGACAGGATAAATAAATAAATAAATAAATATAGCTTTATTCCAGAATGTGGGGAGGTTCGTGCAATCCCACACATTCCATATAAAAGAAAATACACACATTAAAAATATTATATAAAACAAAAGAGAAATAGTAAAATCATATAAAATAGAAGAGAAGTATTAA